>JALIZH010032924.1:1597500-1602500 GCA_030522465.1 Rhipicephalus appendiculatus | reverse complement strand
CTGTCTCTGAGGTTGCCCGTCCGTGTCCCAAAACATGTAGGGCGGTCCCTTCGTGCTCACCCGAAATGTCAACGCTTGCGCGTCAATGAGTACGTTTGTGTGAACGAGCGTCTCTGAAGTGTACGGCGACGCTTCTATCCGTAGAGTTTGTATTATCGGTATAGGCATCTTCATCACTTCCTTTATTATTTTCGTTTACTTCCTCGCTTATGCAGCCATTTTAAGCAACTCTGGCGGTGTGTACACAAGGTGCGTGAGCAAACAGATCAGTTGAAATGCGAGTGTTAAACAGAATGATATCTAAGACTAATAAGAACAAAAGTGCTATCCTGTTCGATGATATGCCTTTCACGGTGTGCTTTGATCATTCACGTTGGCGTATGCTAGTGAGGCGTTGAGCCAGGAAATTCCGTCATGCAATAAACCTTCCTTGCCATTTGCAAAGCTCGGTTTCTTCAATATCGCCCTTTAGTTCCCAACCGGTCGCGTATATGATGCTCTTGACGTGTAACGTTGTGCGGCGTGCAATAGGTAGACATCAGATTTCATTGGAGGCATCTGAGTGACCTAAGTTCGCTCTACAGTCCTTACGGAAATAATGCATGGTAGCCAATCAAACCACGACATTCACTCTACCTTAATTCAGTAGGAAGTTCATAGCAATATGCAACTGTATCTTCAGTAGCAATTTTATAAAACACTAAACACTGTAAATCGCGTTGTTTTTATGATTGTATATCAAATATGCATTAAGGTACAGGTTGGTTCGTGCGAACAATGTGGCCTCGGTGTGTTATTTTGGGTGCATTTTATATCTTATTTTTATTCTTCTCTCTACGTTGCCCACCATACTCATCTTATTGTTTTTCTCAAGGTTCTGACCAACACTACGATGTGAACACAGCTCCATACATAACTTGTTACCCCGAAATAAGATCTGGTACGGGCATATTGAAGTACTATAGTTGGTTCGCATTAACAGTATTAGTGAAGTGCGCAAGTGTGAAAAAAATATAAAAATATCAACCCGCAAGAAAAACGAGCTTCATCGATCTTCGTGTACCTTCTCGTGTATTGTCTTCTTTCTTTTTCTCAGATTGTACAGTTAGTGAAGGCTTTCAATGTTATGATAGAACGGGAAACGTGAAAATGTGCCTAATGGGACAAGTGAAACACACACATGCAGCGTCCACTGAGACGTCTGTTTTGTCAAACGTGTTGCGTCAGCTTAGGCACGTCAGAACTGGTAGACACGTATGATGCGCTTCCCTTCCCTCCTACCCGGGAACATCCGCTCACTTCTCGCATTAGGCGATAAAGAAGCCAGATATAGAGCGATGTATGGAGTGCAGAGTCATCCGCACGTCCACTTTCCCCTCCATTTTGTATTCTTTGCCCAGAACCAGAAGCAGCAAGCTGGCGAGACGAATTAGTCTGTCAGGCAGCGCTGCGACGGTTGCACCGCCGCTCGGGAAATATCTCCCGCAAATCTTCCCTCTTGGCGCCATACAGTCTTCATCTCAGGTCACCCTGCGGTGGCGAGGGGCGGCGGCAGTCTGTAGGCCTAGCTGTGGGAACGCCACCAGGGTCTCAGTCATTCACTTTCCCGCTCCACACGCACGCCATACTGAGAAGTGCGGTGCCCCAGCGAAAAGTCAGCACACGCACGTAAACGCAGACGAAACGTACGCGCGTTTGTCGATTCGCTTGGAGAGAATACAAAGAAGAAAGAGCGAAGTAATAAGTTGAGAAAAAAAAGATGGCGCCTCCCGGATTCCCATAAGGTATCGCTGACAGACAGACTGACGAACATACGGACGCACAACTGACATATAGACAGACGTACCGTGCAGACAAATGTGCGAGCATGCAGACGACGGGGAACGATACAACACTGACGCTGCAGTGTGCGGCATACGAGCCCCTTGTACTGGGAAACCGGGATCTCACGTAAGCGGGGAAACGCGGGCTCGTGGGGTCAAAGCAAGGAAGGAGGCGGCGTCTCTCTCCTCCCTACCCCCCCCACTCAGCACGTGCATCTGCCTGTCTACGAGCGCTGTGCTTATCAGCTCCGGTATCGGCAGTCGTGTCCGAGGCACAAGACCCGAGTCGGCGATGGTGGCGCGTGCGAGCCGCCGCTCGATCGTGAGCGGGGAGACAGTGGCGACACGGCGTCTCGTCGCCCCGCCTCGAAGACGACGACGACGTCGTCGCGTGGTTGCCGCCCTTTTGAGGTCCACCCGACTTCCGGCACCGCTGCTGATGTGATGGCTGCCGCTCGCGGGGGCAGCCGACGGGACTTGGTCACCCGATCCGTCTGTTCTGTGCCGATGCGGATCCCTTCCTGTGTCGCCGCGGAGTCTCCGTTTCTCCCGCTGCGCGTGTGCTCTCGTTCTGTGTACAGTGACGGCCGGCTTGCTTTGGTTGTCCGAAGGTTCGTTTCAGCCGAAGGGTTGACTCTGAAGCAAGCGGACATTGCGAAGGGCTGTTGTAGGATGTTTATGAAGGGTAAGAGCGCACTGAAGGCGAACACACAATGAACCCACACAAGCACACACATAGTGTGTGCGTGTGCGTGCCTTCATTGTGTGTTCGCCTTCAGTGCGCTCTTACCCTTCATAAACATGGAATACCAACATGCCCACATTACCACCTTGGTGTAGTAGGATGTTTGAATTTCCGTTTACTCCCTAAAGAGAGAAACAAGCAGATGCTGATTTTGGTGATGAGCTGGAGATGTTGACCTGCGTGATCACCTGAAACCGGTCAGTTTGAAGTCGAGATGTCGCCGTGATGTAAGATTAACCGATAATCTCTGGATCGTAACGCAATTTCTGTCGAGCTTCCTTTTAATTCGAACCGAGCTGGTGAATTTTTCATTCTACTTATTACTACATGTTGCGTAGGAGGTGTTGGCGTGCTTATATAGCGTCAGCTACTCCTACGGACATGTATAATACTGCATGAGATCGAACTTCTAGAAAGGACATATATATCAGTCCAACCGCAAAAGAAGAAAAAGAAAAAAAAATCACATAAGCACAAAGTCCACTCACTTAACGACATTAAATGTGGCACAAAATGCAGCCCATTCGCATAAGAACACTAAGGTTCACTAAAATTGTAATCACACGGGCACCGTATATTTTGGCACATAACAGTACACACCAAGTCCAATCCCATATAAAGACGTCGTGAACTTTTTTACGGGGACACGAAATGACATGGTCATGTCAAAGCCCGCTTCTAAATATTTTTTGTTTAGCGTCAATATTGGTCGCTTTTATGATGGATATGTTGGCCATGGATCGGTATACCTTGACTCAAGGGCCTGCGATAAAAAAAGCCATGAAATCGCGTAATAACTGACGACATTGTTCCAGCTCGACGAGCGTTTAAAGCACTCTGAAAATATAAACAACGAAAAACAAATATTCGTATCTTTCGAGATTTGGCACGGACATGCAAATACATCATACCTCTATAACGTTTTTGATCGTGTGACAAAAAAGAGGCGCGAGTTCCCAAGGATGCTGCGCTTAAAAATATTCACCGCGTATCGTCGATGCTGCTCTTTCTGAGCACGCCCATTTAGTTACACAGGAGAAGACAACTCCCGAAGCATCCTCAAAAAAGAAAAAAAAAAGAAAAGAAGGTGACACTGGCTTAAGCACGGTGCTCTTCCCAACACGCAGGGATGCTCCCCGCGCGCGTGCGCACGGTGTGATCTCTCGAATACGCCGCTGGGCGCGCTGGGTGCCGCACCGGGGTGCAAGCATCCCCCGCTGTGGGACATTCGAGTGGAGGCGTTCACACAGACCGCGCGGCGCGGATTAAGGGCACAACGACCGGCCGGCTTTCTCCTAATCCGCTCGTTGTTAAAACGCGCTGAAAAGCGGCGAGCATTCCGATTAGCGACCCCGGCTCTGCTGATATACGCTCTCCCGTTCGTTCCATCAACTACCCCTCCGCCATCCCTCCCCCTTTTCAGCTTCAGACAGCGCCTGATTCTTACCAGTCTAGGTGTACAGACCCCCCCTCCCACCCCAACACACACACTTTCAGCTTCACGCCACGCTTGATTTTACCAGTCAGCACTACGTGTACAGACCCCCCCTTTCATCTTTAGGGGGATGGGGGGGGGGGGGGGGGGAGGGTCTGCCTAGCTTAATTTTTATGCAAGACCAGTCTAAAGGGAGAGCGGTGGAGTGCCCAAATCAAACACTGCCGCGTGTACCGGATCAAAATCGCTTTACTGTGTACACAGCGCGTGATGCGAGCGTGTGTGTTCGTATCAAACATGTAAAGTATTTTTATATGTTCGCGAACTTGGTGTGTGAAGAAGGGATGTGGGATGAAAGGTCGGGCGAATTTCGAGTTTCTCTGCGGGCTTATGTGGTATACGTCGGTGCTCTTGCGTTGCGAGGCCTTGCGAAGCTGCAGACCGAACATTTGTGCGCCTGCCCGGTTATCGTAGGACGATGCAAACGCGTGAGATGTTCGGTGTTGAAATGTAGGAAGGGCTACGACGCTGTCTCAGTTCAGTGTGCGATGTGGTTAAGTGGTCTATTCTATGAGGAAGAAACGTTAGGGTGTAGGTGCAGGCCGATAATCGCTGTGCGGCGATCTCTATAAAAAAAATGAAGAAAAAAAAAAACAAAAGAGAACTACGAGTAACTTAGTTTCCAAGATGAAAAAAATCCGTAAACAGGGGTTCTGTGCTCGAGCCGAAAGGCTCGAGCACACAACCCCTGTTTACGGATTTTTTCATCGCAAGCTTCCATCTTCCCCTTCCTGCCGTTTTTTTCGTTTCCAAGAGTTATATTTCATTGTGCCTCTTGGTGAAGGCATACTGAAGACAAGTTACCGGATACACAGACCATGGGCAAGGAGTTAGTATACTATATGTATGTTACCTAGCATTACCAACAGCCTTAGAAGTTCATGGAAAGATGGAAAATCCTTCAACACTCGGGACGACACCTTTACTTTGGTGTACA
>JALIZH010032924.1:1507500-1592500 GCA_030522465.1 Rhipicephalus appendiculatus | reverse complement strand
CTGGGTATGCAGCTCGTTGTGGTTGTCGGCGTGCTTCGGCTAAACAGCGCCGACGCCACAATACGAACATCGCGACAGAAAATACGAGTTGTTCAAATAAACCCCTCTTGCACTGGCCACGCGAAGGAAGACAGACTCCGAATTGACGTCACACGACGTGCCGCACGCCTTTGGCTGCCACGCATTCAAACATCGTATGGCGGATCGTTTCTCTTTTGCCACAGTTGGGGCAGCAATCATTAGGAACTACGCCCCACTTTGACAGTCTCTGGCGAGTGGGCAACGCGTCCCACCGCCGCAACCAGTCAAATTCTCTAACTACTTCCGGCATGTGGTTGTTCAACCATCTTTTCCGCTTGCTGGGCCTCCACCTCTGTTCCTCCTCGTCGGTAAGGGAGCGACCGATCAGCATTTCGCTAATTCGTGCGGCTGCAAGCTTTGCAAAGCAGTGTTCGGCGGCATCGCCATCGACCGAACGCTTGAAGCCCCCTTCTGCTTTATAAAAGGCATGCGGGTGTTCTGCTTGCGACCCCCAGTACCTTTCAGACGTGAATGCGGCTCGAATAGTTCAGGTCCAGTACAACAAAAAGCTGCGACCAGGATAGTCACTGTCGTGGAAGAATATGTAAACTGTTTTAGCTGCAAGTGCCTTTGTGAATGTCGGAACATCTGGAAGACTAAGTCCTCCACAACTTTTTGAGAGCTTCAGAAACTTTTGTTGAATTTTTCGTGCACATGTCTTGTCGTCCCAGAGGAAGGCCCCATCCAACGAAGCAAGGCGACTCGCAAAAAGTTGTGGTACAAGCGCAATGTGCCCGATATAAAAAGCATATGCGCATGCTTTGGTTTTGACCACCATAACTTTTGCGTCAAGCGACAAAGTGAAGTCAGCGGCATACACGAAGACTTTCGTGGCTTTACCTACTGTGTCCTCCCAATTCCTTTTGGTGACCTCCCCGTCTTAAAAGTATACCCTGAGGGCTTTTACGGCATCCACGTATTGAATACCACCCGGCAAAGAGCGACGGAAGCCACCGAAACAAAGGCCTTTGCTTTTGTCCGCTTTCAGGCAACCACCCGATAAACTGGCATACTCTTCGAAGAACTCCAAGAACACGCGGAAACTGGCTTGGTTTCGCACGAATACAGGCATGTCATCCGCATAAGCGGTGATGCTAACTGTCCCCAGACCTGTCATTGGAAAGCCCTGAATATTATGACACTGCCACTTTCCTAATTATGAGGTCCATGGAAGGAATAGAGAGCATCGGTGCGATTGGGCATCCCTGGCGAACACCTCCTTCTACTCTAAATTTTTTGTATCCAGGCCATTGATGAGGAGCCGGCTGCTCATGTTGCTGCATATATGCGGCGGACGTACGGCTTTGGCAAACCGAGTATTCTCAGAACACAGTATAGATAGTCATGTTCTACCCTATCGAAGACCTTTGCTTGATCCAACGACACGAAGGCAGCGGTGACTTTTCTGTCGTTGGCATAGAAGAAGAAATCTCTGATCTGGGTAAGTGTTTGAAAAACCGACCTACCTGGCACTGCGCACGTTTGCATGGGAGAAACTATATCGTGCAAGAAAGGCTTTAGCCTCAAACCAAGGTTCGTAGCCACGAGTTTGTAGTCCGTGTTGAGGAGGGTATTCGGTCTCCACTACCGTGGATCGTCAGAATCCATGCCCTCCTTTGGCAGCAAGACTACACGTCCCTCACTAAAGGAGTTCGGCTTTTGTCCTTTAACAATGAACCCGTTGATCATGTCGGTAAGTGCGTCGCCAAGAACGTCGAAGAAAGTTATATAAAACCCTGTCAGTATTCCATCTGGACCTGGCGCCGTGGCAGTGTTCATGTTCCTCAGAGCCTGCCAAACTTCATCTTTTGTCGCCTCAGCGCAGAGCACGGCGGACGCCTCGGGACAAAGTGTGGGCAAGCCTTCTAAAAGGCTGAGATTCTTTGAGGCTAGTTACCGTCTTTAGGGCGATACTCTGCAGCTTAGAGCCTTTCAGAATGCGCCCTAAATAAAGACTTCTTGACTTCATTTAAGATCTGTGACGATGCTTCCGCTTTCCGTCTGCGCTGCGCTGATACGACTGGGCTGATGTTTCCTTAACCCTTCTCGCTGCGCGTATGCCAAGTTTCCTAGTTCGTCCGTATAGGCAGGCGCAGTTCCGCTGCGAGCTTGAAAGCCCCGGAGTTTGCCCTCAACAAGATGCCGTGTTTAGCTCTCTTTGCCCCGATGTACTCTTGCATTGCGCAGGTTAGAGCGCCTGCGCTCTCATACACCTAATAAACGGAACGTACAGCTCTTTTTAAGGCTTTCGCCTTAAAAAGAGCTGTACGGATGGCCCGTGCCAGTGGGACCTTGGAAATGGGGCACCACCCTGCCGGACAGACTACGTTTTGCACCCCTATTGGCCTCGAGGGCCACCACTGGAAACGCCGGCGCCACCGTCGGCGTGACGTGCTTGGCAGGATCACGCGGTCTCGGCGGCCGCGTCGGCTGCTTGCGGAGCGCTGCCGCGTGCTTTGTAAATGAATTTCAAGCTCCCCCCTGCGCTGCGGTCGGTACGAATACGGAGGTTTCCTCGCATTTTGAACCTAACTGAACCCACTGTAACAGGAGTGGCTGCCTCCTAAAGCGATGAACATGCTGCTCTTAATGCTCGGTGCCGTAGTGCCGGACGTATACACGCAACGAAGTCCGGTATAAGCCTGCACCGGTGCCCGTGGAACAAGAAACTGCTTGAAGAGTGCGTTGTGGTGCTAAGGCCCGTATTCTGAAACGCTCCTTACCTCAGTAAGGGGGCCTTAACTGCTTGAGGACGCCTTACTGCGTATTCTGGAACGCTCCTTACCAAGGTTCCCTCACTGAGGCCTTCCTTGGTGCTCCCTCAAGTTAAGGTAGCGCTAGGGCAACCTTCATGCCTCCTTACCTCGCTCCTCGCACTGAAGGGGTGCTTCTTGCAGTGCCTATCAGGGACACTGCATCCGATTTGTCCTTGTTAATCGATACCTTGTACTTGTGCGCAAGCTCTGTGCAGGACCGTAGCCAGGGGGTGGGGGGGGGGGGGGGGGGGGCTAAGGGGCCCGGGTCCCCCCCCCCCCCCAAAAAAAAATTCGTATGAAGAGGAGTGTTTTACCGAGAATAAGTAAAGAAAATAGGTGGTTTTCAAGGTTTTCAACACGTGCCCCCCCCCCCCCCCGAAAAAATTTCTGGCTACGGGCCTGGGTCTGCCCCCCCCCAACATTCGTATGGAGAGGAGTGTTTTACCGAGAATAAGTAAAGAAAACAGGTGGTTTTCAAGGTTATCAACAGGTGCCCCCCCCCCCCCCCAGAAAAAAAATTTCTGGCTACGGGCCTGGGTCTCCCCCCCCCCCAAATTCGTATGGAGAGGAGTGTTTTACCGAGAATAAGTAAAGAAAATAGGTGGTTTTCAACAGGCGCCCCCCCCCCCCCCCTGAAAAGAATTTCTGGCTACGGGCCTGGGTCCCCCCCCCCCCCCCCCCCCAAATTTCGCTGCAACAGGCGAAAGTTAAGTGAACGGGAAAGGATGTGCGCCTATGTGGCGAAAAAGGAGTGTCCACGTAATTATTCAATGGTATACGGAAAAAATATTCCTTATTCTTGCTTAAAAAAGGACGTTTTGTCCGTATTTCACAGGTACTCTCGATGCCAGACATGCGAAACACGCTCCTTACCTTACTGAGGCGACCCTTAGCAAAGGAAGGTTGAAGGAAGCTTTCAGAATACGCTGGCTCCCTCAAGGAGCTCCTTAAGGTAAGGAGGCTTGAAGGGCTCCTCACGTAAGGTAAGGAAATGGCCTGAGGTAAGGAGCGTTTCAGAATACGGGCCTAACTAAGAACCGGTAAGCAGCGATCGGCTACGAGTCATGTGTGCAACAAGCACTTCCGCGACGACGATTTTCGCTACTGCGTCGGGGCTGTGATGTTGAGTAGCAGAAAGTGCGCACTGCGACGATTGTCCGTGCGCGCTTCCCGCCGGCTAATGGTGCTTATCTACCGCAGTATGGAAAAGGCGCTGCCTTTTGCATCCTGCGAGACCATCTCAGAACGTTCCTGTGCGACCTCTTGATCGTCGGCCCCGTGCACAGCGTCTACAATATGGGCTGCAGATACTGATTGTGATTGTTTAGATACGTTGGATTTAAACACTCGCAAGGTTCCTTGTACATTCCCCTAAGATGACCGGATGGCGAAAGCCACCTTCTTCTCCTTCTTGTCAGTCAATGTATTGATTTTCCCCGCCCCGCTCCAGAAAACTTTGTGTACCTAACGAGGTTTTGCACTGCCTCCGTGATCGGCCCACCGATCACGGAGGCTGTGCAAAGCGACCATGTCGTGTGAACACGGCATCATGTGACATCACGTTATGTGGCGTCATGGCGACGTCATGACGTCTTCACAAACTTGGGCAATCGTGACTTCATGATGACGACATATGTCGACGTCATCACGTGATGGTGATTTTGTTTTTTGCATTACTCGTGCCGGCGCCGACGAGGCGGGATGCCGACGGTCAATCTTCCCTTTTGATGAGGCATCGAAGGTTTTCGCCTTCATAACCTATACGCGACGTTTGCTGGTGGATGTACATAGCGAGCGAGTCAAATGCTACGGCTGATGTGTGCTGCATTTATGTTGGCAATAACATTCTTTCAGTCATTCGTACATTCACATGAAGCAAACGCTACGTCCTAAAAAGACCAAATTTACTTGTGCCACTCCCAAACTCAAGTTGGGCCTATCCAACCCCATGCATTTTTTGGAGCCTTATTTATTTATGTGGAAAAGATGTTGCGCTGTTGTCCTTAGACTTGACATACTTCCCTAATTGCTGGGCAACTAGCCAAATAATGCTGGGCATTCAAATTCGGCATTTCACTCTTTACGTGTTGTTGTTACCTTGCTTTGCAGCTGCACGGTTGCTGCAATAACTTCCCTTTATTTCACCGCTATTTCAAGTTCAGGTCGGTCCTTGTTCACATCGACGTTTGCAGAACAAGTGCGGCGAACGTTACTGTATCTTCATTCGTTTCCTTGGCGTTGTCCGCTACTACATAAGGCCTCGTAGGCCACTTCTTTCCCATCAGCAATCTCGAAGTAGTGAAGCTTTGTTCCATGAATTTGTTAATGGCAGAGAGTGGCAAGTCCAGTGGAATGCAATGAAAACGATAATTAAGCAACATTTTAAAAAAGGCATCGCATTTTCTCACGCTTTGTGTGACCATCAAACGAAACGAACACACTGAAATAACAGGAGCAGCGTCAATTGCTCGCTTAGAAGACCGATCAATATGCAGTGCGCGGCAACATGTCAAAATGACATTGAAATACACATTAATTTTGACTGAAAAAAAAAGAGGAACACGCTCGTAGCGAAAGCGAAACCATGAGTACGAACATATATATACATGCAGAAGCTCATACATGCAAAAGCTCCGTCGGTCGCCGCGAACCCGTGCGATCACTGGCTTGAGGCTTCTTTCTGTTATGCTCCATTTAGGTATACAGGCGTCTACTCTAACAAAATGTTTCACATAGTTTGTACTCAGCGAATGACTACATTTTACGCAAGAAGCCGGTTCAGGGGTATCATCGCGGTGACCGCGTGAAGCGGGCGCTCCGTTTTCTGCAAAGAGACAGCGACTGTAAACAATGTTGTGCTTTCTTTTCGTCGAAAATTATTATTTTAACACTACAGAACATATTTCGTTTCGAAAGTACACACAGAAATGTCCTGGAGCGCGTCCGCGCCGTGTTTTGTAGAGCACCGACAGCAAATCCTATGGGGAGCGCGCGGCGGTATCCTGCCTAGCACGCAATCGAGGCGCACCCGATAGAGGGCGACTCCGTAACTCCTCGAGGCCAATATTAAGGCGAAAGCCTTTAATGTCTGATGCTCACGTCCGACCGTCCGTGCCCTGGCACGGTGCAGGTGGCCGCCGGGGCGCGCCAACGGACGCCTGTCGCGTCGGACTCTACAGCGCTCGCGCCTTGCTTGCGTAGCGTCGCTGTGCACAGCGTGTCAAATCATGCAAGAGAGGAGACGCGCTTCGCGTTCCATTCTGACCAACCCCGTCTCAATGGGCACAGGCGTTCGCCGAACACACTTTGCAATTTACAAAGTATCCTTACTATGAACGCATGGAAACACAAACAAGGATACACGTCCTGGTTCCAACAGCTGACTTTTTTAGGCTACTACCACTACTCTTCGTTGTCTCTTGTCATCTTATAAACCCACTACTTCAATGCAGGGTAACAAACCATGCATATGTGTTGTTAACTTGCCAGTTTTCCCTTTCTCTCCCTTAAGCAGATGCAAGTCTACTAATCCTTAAGACTGTCAAACATTCTTTATAGGCGAAGAAGTGGTTCTTTTCGTTTGCTTCATTTTCATCAAAACAGGGCACTCAAGTACCTGTTGCCCGCGTCCACCTAGTCGAGGCTACATGCAACATGATCATTGTAGTCGGTGCAAAACTGTACACTTTATTAAGGCGAAAGCCTTTAATGTCTCATGCTCACGTCCGTCCGGTGTCCGTCCGTCCGTCCACACCCCCCACTGCGCATGCGCCAACCCATTAAAAAAAATAAAAATAAAAACCTCCTCTCTCTCCTCTAGGCATCCCTCCCCGCGGAGGCCACACCCTCAATGCGCATGCTCGTCCCCTCCCTCTCTCCCCTCCTACGCTCCCCCCTTTCTCCTCTCCTACGCTCCCCCCTCTCTCCTCTAGGCATATATGGCAATGGATCTTGACCTGCAAGGTGGTGCCGGTGGGAGATTTCTCCTGTGCGTTGTGGAACGATAAAAAATTCGCAGCGTGCGCGTTAACTAAAAGCGGACTGCGGGTCTCTGTGTCCAGTCCGAGTCTTCTGTCTCTCATTGCCCATTAGCAGCGATTGGGATGTTCCAGTAGGAAACACCGGTCCATCACTGCGTGCTTTGCGCCCCCCCAGGTTTCTCTCCCGCGCAACGCTGCGATGAGCGCCAGCGTCAACGCCGCCGCCAGTGTAAGCGTTAGCGCCCGCTGCTTCGCATCTACACATCGTTCCCTTTAGCGGGAGATGGTGTAATCTTTAAGACGAAAGCCTTTAATGTCTCATGCTCACGTCCGTCCGGTGTCCGTCCGGTGTCCGTCCATCCGTCTGTCCGTCCGTCCGTCCGTCCATGTCCGTCCGTCCGTCCGTCCATACGAGCTCTGACACGGAGCCAGGTGGCCGCCGGGATGCGCAGACGGACGCCGGTCGCGTCGGACTCTATAGCGCTCGCGCTTTGCTTGCGTAGCGTCGCTGTGCCCAGGGTACACCATGGCCAGAGTTTGCAATCATTCTGACCGACGCCGTCTCAATGGACCCAGGCGTTCACGGAATACACTTTCCAATTTACAAAGGGTCCGTCAATTTAAGAGCTGGAACGCGGATGGCGTTTGCACGATGCGCAAAGCGTGAGAAAATACTAACGCATGCGGCCGGAGGAAGATGTGTCTCGCGTCTCGCTGCGATTATCGGTAAAAAATTTAAAAGAAAACACGCACCCATTCGGTTTGTGTCTTATCCCACTGAGAGTGTAAAAGAAAAAAGACATGGCATAATCAGTGGAATGGCCACACGCTTTCGCCGAACACACTTTGGAATGTACAAAGTGTCCTTCAATTTTTAACAGAACATGTATCATTTTGCATATTTTAAGGCGATAGCGTAAGATGCCTCATCAAACGCAAAAATTGACCGCCGACGCCGTCGGCGTCAACACGAGGGACGTAAAAAATCATCATCACGTGATGGTGATGATGACGTCATAACAGCGTGGATTGGCAAAAGTTGTTGCGTCACCATGACGTCATATAACGTGACCACATATGATGACGTCAACACATGGCATCCTCACTTGGTCCAAGGCGGGCCGATCACGAAGGCAGCGCAAACCTAGGTGACGGGCATAAAGCTTGCGTGCCTACGATCCTGGAGGCGCTTAAAACCACCTTAGGTGTACGTGGAAAGGAAAAAAATTACACCATCTCCCGCTAAAGGGAACCATGTGTAGATGTGAAGCAGCGGGCGCTAACGCTTACACTGGCGGCGGCGTTGACGCTGGCGCTCATCGCAGCGTTGCGCAGGAGAGAAACCTGGGGAGGCGCAAAGCAGGCAGTGATGGAGCAGTGTTTCCTACTGGAACATGCCAATCGCTGCTAATGGGCAATGAGAGACAGAAGACTCCGACTGGACACAGAGACCCGCAGTCCGCTTTTAGTCAACGCGCACGCTGCGAATTTTTATTCTTCAACAACGCACAGGAGAAATCTCCCACCGGCACCACCTTGCAGGTCAAGATCCACTGCCATATATACGGGGTGGCCAGTGAACAGTTGTGCAGCGCGAGCTGTCGGTTTTTTCAACCAAGAAACTCGCTAGCAGACGCTGCCGGCGTCGGCGTCGCGAGGCGAGAGAGGAGGGGGGAGTGTAGGAGAGGGGAGAGGGGGGGGACGCGCATGCGCAGTGGGAGTGTGGACGCCGCGGGCAGGTATGCCTATAGGAGAGAGGGGGGAGCGTAGGAGAGGAGAGAGAGGGGGGACGCGCATGCGCAGTGGGAGTGTGGACGCCGCTGGCAGGGATGCCTAGAGGAGAGAGGGGGGGGAGCGCAAGAGGGGAGAGAGGAGGGGAGGCGCATGCGCAGTGAGGGTGTGGTTGCCGCGGGGAGGGATGCCTAGAGGAGAGAGAGGGAGGAGAAGGTTTTTTATTTTTATGTTTTTGAAAGGGTTTGCGCATGCGCAGTAAGGGTGGTCACGCCGGCAAACCACCACCACCACCGGATTAAGCTTCGCCATAAGATGCTTCACATCTAATAATAGGTGTAACCTTAAGAGACTGGAAGAGAGCCGAGTGGGTCGGGGAACAAACGGGGGTTAAGTTGAAATGAATAAGAAATGGACATGGGCCGGGCGCGTAGCGCGTGGGCAGGATAACCGCTGGTCATTAAGGATAACTGGCTGGATTCCAAGAGAAGGCAAACGAGTGAGGAGGAGACAGAAGAAAATTAGGTGGGCAGATGAGATTAAGAAGTTTGCAGGTATGACATGGCAGCAGAAAGCACAGGACCGGGTTGATCGGCGGAACATGGGAGAGGCCTTTGCCCTGCAGTGGGCGTAGTCAGGCTGCTGCTGCTGATGATGATGATGGTGTGTAGAAAGCAGTCGGAAGGGGGCTGTGGAGGATTAATACATCGTCTGAGAAGAAAAAAAACGTAGCTTTCGCCTTTGAGTCGTCTTGAGGCCAATGCGTAAAGGGAACCTGAGCTTTCGTCAGCAATTTTGTATTGAGTGTATTCGGCGTCTTCAAGTATAGAGATACCATCCGGTCACACGCCTTTGCTTAACCTGTCATCATTTCCCCCCTCCGTCTCTCTCTATAATTTTTGTTTAAAGTGGCAAGCAATCCGTGCTTTGATAGGACTTGCTTCAATTACCAACATAACTTTTAGAAACACTCACAGGATGCGCAACCGCCTCGGTCTCTCCCAGGCAACACCGCTTTGTCACACAGCTTTAAGTTTCTGCGGGAAGTACAGCTTTACAGGCGCCAGGACAGTTTGTTTTTGAAGGGACAATTAAGTCAAGTAATGAATCGGTTTTAGATTGACAACAATCTGAAGACTCTAATGCCGTTAATTTCAACATCATAGGTTTACCAATAAAGGAGATAATCATTGTCAAAATTTCACTTTTAAATTTCGCGCCGAAATGAAAATGGCCGTACGCGACGTAACGGATTTCAATGCGTATTTTTCGTATTTTGGCAACATTGCCCCAACGAAATTTCCTGAAGCTCGGTACGTTAAGGTTGTGGCCCCCCCTCCAGAGTACAATAAACTTCATCTTTAATGGTTAGTAACCAGCGTAGAACCTAGTGGATGCCGTCAAAAATATGTGACGTCCCGACATTCGGTGCGGGAATTTCAGGTGGCGTCGCCACCCACATTTTCTTCCTGTTTTCTCGCTTACCAAGCGTCTTACCACGGCAAGCGTTGGGATTTTGGAATTGTGAAAGAGTCATTTTACTCGTATAAGAAAAATCGTCGTCCTCTTTAGTTTTCCTTTAAAAGTTCCCATCGCGCCTACGACGCGAGTATTGCGCAAGGTTGCTGTTTGCTCGTTTCTTTTTTTTTTTTTTTTTTTTTTTTTTTTTTTTTTTACTTATGCACATTACCATGGCAACGAGGGGATGGGTGAAGAGCCCGCATATCTTCTTCAGGCGTGAAGGCCAACGTTGGCGAGAAGTTTCTTCTTCAAACACTTAACGGCTGCGGCTAGAGATATTCGTTCTTTTTTTCTGTTTACGGTTGTTCAGTTGCTTCATTGTCTCGCAGATTTCAGAAGCAGAGCATCAATCGTTGAGCGGAAAAACTAAGCGGGAAGGATAATGACGCTAGAGCAAAGAGTGTCGAAGCTCTGAACGCCTTAAGTATCTCGAGGTGTGAACAAACATAATAAAAATAAAAATAAGACCACGGATAACGCAGATGAAAGGTCGAGACGAAGAAGCTACGTTCAAAGGAGGCCACGGTGGCATCTTTCTCCTTCACGCCCGCTTGACTTTTCCTTCGGGTTTCCAAAAGCGATCAAAGAAGCAACGTTGGTTGCGTCCCTAGATCGCGAGTACTTTGCTTGGCTTTCTCATAAACATATCCTTACCTCGCGAGAAAATAAAAAAACATATCGGCTAACTTCATAGAGCGAAGCTGAGTAGAGGTTTCTGCGAAGCAGGCGTCCGAAAAAAAAAATTAAGAAAGAAACTACGAAAGCGAGACTGACGTTGGGGCAGCATCCCCGCAGCAACGCGCGTTTAGCCGGAGAAGCAGTTCACCGCGTAGCGTTCGGAGAGGAGTCGCTGTAAAAGGCTGAGAAAAAAAAATAAAAAATGCGCGGGAGCGGGCTACTATACTTTAAGTGCGTACGCGCGAGTGTGGAACGCGAGCGCTAGTCTTATCAGCGAGTCCTTCGTTCTAGAACATTATAGGGAGATGTTAAAGAAGCGAGAAAGTACGAGAAGAGAGATGAGAGAAATAAGCCAAAATACTGCCAGCGCATCGTCCTTCATTTATTTTATTTTATTTTTTTTTCGCAACGAAAAGGCGAGGAACCTCGAGTTGAGATGATTATTAGCCTTCTCTTTGTATGCTGTTCCCTTTGGGTGCGAGCAACGCTAGGGGGCGGCCTCATACGGCATAGGCAGCCTTGGTTTCCTCGAATTCTTCTTACACCTCTAACCTCTCTCGGAACAAGGTTGTTGTTGTTGTTCTCTTTCCCATTTCCTTTTTTTTTCTCCCCAAAGACTTCTCGTCATCTTTCCTCTCGTTCCTTTTTTTACACGATTTCCCTTTTTGTGACACTATTCCTTAAAGCGATCTTTGGTTTTCTTGTTCCCAGTCGTTCATTCATCTTTATTTTTCTCCCGCCTCTCGGAAGGCAATTTATCCAAACTTCTTGCGCAATTTTCGTCCACTCCCTTCTTCCCTTTTTTTTCTTGCCTCCGGGGATGGCCTCTTCCCACTCTCCCTCTCTCTCTCAAACGTGATTCCTTGCGCAAACTCGTCGTTTCCTTCGAGAACTCGAGGCAAAGACGTCTGTTGCTCGGCGTCTCTGTATGTATACGTGTACGTGTAACTCTGTTCGTGCTTCCAACGTCGCTGCTCGTTGCAACACTTCGAGAAAAGGGAAGAAAAAGGAAGAAGAGCGAGTCTCGAAGAAGATGGCCCGACGAGGAGGAGGAGGAGGAGGAGAAGGAAACACAGACGCACCACATAGTGGGCTTCTAGAAGACGGTCGTCGCTATAGAAAGAGACGAGAGAGTCAATCTGGCTGTTTCTCTCTTTCCGTTATTTAACTTTCTTGTATCCATCCCGGCGCAAACTCCCCCCTCTCTCCCTTTTCTCCCATCCTGCCATGGCTCTCGATCAATCGTCGAGGAGAGCGACGCTGAAAAAGTGGCAAAAAACTGGCGCGGTAGGCAACAAAGTCGTTGGCTCGAAAAGCTCTTCGAGTTCGAAAAGCCGGCGGTAACGTCTAAACGGGATGAAAAAAAGGGAAAAGAAAAGGAGGACAGGAGAGGGGGAGGCAGGAGGAGATCGTTGAGGAAAGGAAAGCAAGGAAGAAGGGCAGCGAGTCTCGCGATTGGCTGTGGAGTCCTTGCTGACGTCACGGCTGTGAGCGGTCGATCACGGCCTGTCATTGGACGCGGCTGGCGGTGGTTGCGTCAGCAACGAAGCGTCGTCTTCCCGGCGGGTCGAAAGGGCGGCGTCGCTGTTACCATGGGGACCGACTCGCACTCGGTTTCGTGGACCTGCGAGCGGCGAGGTTGAGAAAAAATATATATATTAACACGGCGGAAATGCGAACGACACGTGGTGCTCGAAGAAAGTAACAAATGTATTTCCCTGAGAAGCTGTGCCACAGCACGCGCACGTCGAAGAAATTCGAAAGCAGTCGCAATTTTGAAAATACAGGGGTTTAGTACAGTAAATGACGGATGGGGCGTGAGTGAGTGAGTGAGTGAGTGAGTGAGTGAGTGAGTGAGTGAGTGAGTGAGTGGAGTGAGTGAGTGAGTGAGTGAGTGAGTGAGTGAGTGAGTGAGTGAGTGAGTGAGTGAGTGAGTGAGTGAGTGAGTGAGTGAGTGAGTGAGTGAGTGAGTGAGTGAGTGAGTGAGTGGAGTGAGTGAGTGAGTGAGTGAGTGAGTGAGTGAGTGAGTGAGTGGAGTGAGTGAGTGAGTGAGTGAGTGAGTGAGTGAGTGAGTGAGTGAGTGAGTGAGTGAGTGAGTGAGTGAGTGAGCAAAAATTTTGACCGAAGGTAGTGATACCAATCAGGTGAGCGATCGGTTTGCTACCCCTTTCTAGGGGCAGGCGAAATTCAGAGTATAAAGAGGAGCGACTTCGGAAACGCCTACGAGGCGATTGATGTATTTCGTGTTTCCTATTTAAGTGTATCACTTACTACTCATCAGTTATCTATTATCGCGGAGTAACACGATAGAGAGTGTATTAAATGGGACTCTAAAGAGAAAAACAATTTTTCGCGTATTAGTAAATTACAAGTTTTCACAATACCGAAAATATCACTCTTACCCCGAGAAGACGCTTGGTAAGCGAGAAAACGCACGAAAAGAAAAAGCAGATGGCGGCGCCAGCGTGAAGTTCCAGCACCAAACGCCGTGACGTCATAGATTTTGACGGCGGCGCCTTCCATTTCATGCGTGGTTCCTAATCGATAAATATGAAATACACAATCCTCTGATGGGGCCATAGACTTAACATACCAGGGTTCAGGAAATTTCGTTGAGCCAAAGTTGCCAAAATGCAAAAAGTAACTTTGAAGAAAGGAAGTGTAAACTTACGGGCTCGTTTTCTTTATTAGACAGAATATTAATGAGAACAACAGACAATGATGCCAAGAAAAGTATTGGGGATGCTATTAGTAGTAATTGTAATGTAAATGGGAAGAAAGAAAAGCGGACAAAAATATAACTTGCCGCCGTCATGTACCGAACCTGCGACCTTCGTACTAAGAGCATCGGACGCGTTATGCGAAAGTTGCAGGACCGAACCTGCGACCTTCAAACCAAGAGCATCGGACGCGGTCGCAAGACCGAACCTGCGACCTTCGAACCAAAAGCATCGGACGCGTTATTCGAAGGTCACGGGTTCGGTCCCTACCGGCGTCAAGTTATCTTTTCTTCCACTTTTCTTTCTTCATATTTACATTACAATTACTATACTTATAACATCCCCTATACTTTCCTTGGCATCATTTTCTGTTGTTCTCATTAAAACGTAACGTAGAAATCCATGACTTCACGCGCGAAGATTACGGCGCGAAATTTAAAAATAAAAGTTTGACCTTGATTTTGTCCTTTCTTTAATAAACATGTGATGGTGAAATTAACGACATTAGAGCCCTCAGAGTACAATTTATCAATGTAAACTAATTGATTGTTTCACTGTAGTGTCCCTTTAATGCGAGGCACCGAAAACAGCATATACTTACGTGCGAATATTCACATAGTTTTTGTTGTTCTGTTAGGTCTGTTTTCAGTTTTTCAATGACCGTTATTTTGTATGCCCTTCTACAAATGTCCCTCGCATACCGTATCACCGTGTTTATAACCCGCTCATTGGTAACGTAGAATTTTCATCTCTTCTTGAAAGCCCTGTAATTAACTGAGAGTGTGGCTCTGGTTAACGAAATTAAGTGTCTTCGAAGCTCACGTAAACTTTGTTACTGTCGGTAATGTCCCTGATGAGGCATCACAAAAGACTCTCTAAACTATATACTACATTTACACAGCATCATTTCCAAAAAGAACAAATTTTTAGCATGACATTTCATGATTCATATTTTCTCTATATTCATAAGCGTAAAATTTCTTCAATGTCTGAAACCTAATGTGTCTTTTTTTTTCATTTTATTTTTTCATGATTGTAGAGTTGTTTTTCACGTAAAGCACATCCCAAGGCTTATAGCCGGGACGTAGCTTCTTTTATACTTTTCTTTATTTTTAAATGCGGAGCCATCATGTCATTAAATGTGTCATGACATAAAAAGCTTGTCGGTGAAGAGTTTGTAAGGTGTAAAACATTGTCTGTCTTCTCAAAACTTATGCTTTAAAGAAGAAAAAAAAATGAAGAAGTGACCGTGTAGGGGTAGCACGCAGCATTATTTTTTTTTATTTATTTTTTTTAGCATAACCAGTGTTGCCTAGTGTTACGCATAGACAAATGTCCAGTAAAGAGTAGCACAGATGCAAACCACGGAAGTAGAAAAAAAGTCCATGGACTTTTTTGGCCTGCTTAAGCATGCACTGCTTATGCGTGCCAATGCAACTGCTTAACTGAGTGCGTAAAATGTGTACATATGTGTGTGTAGAGGATTTGTAAACATAATAGTTAATATTATAACACCTTGATAATTACCAACTCGTAGGCGGGCTACTCTGCTGCTCACCCGAAATTCTGTTCTCTGCTGATATGGGCCATGGTACCAAATTTTCGACCACAATCCGTGTCATGTGTGTGTTAATCCTTGTGCGTTCACAAACAAGCTAAGAAAATTTCAGCGCATTTGGTCGAGCAGTTAATTTATAACTGAATACTTTTATAAAGATGCGAGTGGCCTGAGAGTCGGGCAACAGTAACGCACTTGCGAGGCGTGACATAACAAGCTGCCTGCTGTGAGAGCGTCTGCAATCCGGCGAACGATAGTGTTCCCTGGCCAGCTCCGCGCCCAGTCGAGCCATTTCAGCTATCTTCAGCTTGGCATTGGATTTGAACGATTTGCAGCGGCCGAAACTTTGGCATAGGCGACGGCTCCACTTCATGTAGCACATGACGTCACGCACGCCATGGCAAAATGGCGGTCGCCGGCGGTTGGCGACAGTTAGGGCTTTGTACTGAAATAATTTTGTACAATGCATTTTTCATATATGTATAGGCCAGGCCCGTAGCCAGAAATTTTTTTTCGGGGGGGGGGGGGGGGGGGGCACCTGTTGAAAACCTTGAAAACCCCCTATTTTCATTATTTTTTTCTCGGTAAAACGCCTCCTCAATTCGAATTTCGGGGGGGGGGGGGGGGGGGGAAGGCGGGCCCCTAGCGCCCCCCCCCCCCTGGATATGGGCCTGGTATAGGCATAGTAGACCCTCTTACTTCTATTTTTCGCTGAACACCACAAATTTTTTTGGTGACCGTGTCATGGCCCTTTTAAGAATGCCATAAATGAAAGGAATTGCGAAGCGCGCGCAATTCGCACGCACGCACGCATGCACGCACGCGCGCACACACACACACACACACACGCACACACGTTTACTTATAAAACATGTATCCATCCCGTTGCTCGTTTTCGTTTTGGAACGAAATCGTCAGCACATTAAGGCCTAGGAAGTTACGTTTCCCGCCACGCAATTTGGGTCCACATTATACTACATTCTGCGTCGAGCCCCGCTTTGAAGACGAACAGTAAAGATAAGACATGCAGGTACTTGTGCGGACAAAAGGCGAAATGTCGGGTAAAGACAAGAAACAGAGCGCGACGCTGCAGAATGGGCGGCGCCGCGGCAAGCCATCTTGAGGAGCGCGGAATCGATTCTGTTGTCGTGGCAACAGCGGCGCCTTTTGAGTTCGTCTCTCCACTTTGATGCCTGCGCCGATCAGAAAGCCTCGTTCTATCTGCGTCAAAATGAGGGGCGTTTAATACCGTTCCTTTACTTCTCATCTGACGCCACGTAACTGTGTTTTTGGAAGAAATAAAAATTTCGATCGCATTACTCCACGTCACTCGCCCAGGCTTTATCTTGTTCGCTGTTTAGGGGAATTGAAAATGATCAAACTAGACTCGGGCTGGATTAGGTTAGCCTAAGTAAATTAACCACCTTTTCATACTCAATAATGCGGCCATGTTTGTGATGATACCCTTTACCTTACCCAAAACAGGTTTGCAAACCACCCTCAGTACTGGCTAACCTTAGCACTGGGTGCTGGTTGGCCTGTACTAGCTAACTCAGTACTGGCCTGTACGGGCTAACTCAGTCTTGTGGCTAGCTCAGCAGAGAACTCAATACTGGGCGGTTGGCCAGCACAGGCTAACTCAGTACTTGTCAGTACGGTTTAACTCAGTCTTGTGGCTGACTCAGTGCAGTACAGGTTAACCTCAGTACTGTGTGGTTGGCCAGAACTGGCTAACTCAGTATTGACCAGCCATCCCTCAGCACTCACCCTCTCGCTGGGCTGACGATCGCAACCAATAGGAAGACGGAATTTGCTTATTGGTTAGGACGCCTGCTGACGTCACCCAATACCCAGTTACGATGGTCACTGCCGCGACTCAGCCGTAATGAACCATTACAGAGATGATAAATCGCACTTCTGCTTCAGCCTTGAGCCCCACTCTTCCGAAAAATATATACGCGCCCTCGTAACTAAGGTGCTTGTCAGAGGGACACGACATACCGTTCGCTAAACGCAAGGGGAGGAAAAAGAAGAAGAAGAAATTAGCGCGTCCTAAAGTGGCCGTTGACATTGAGGCAGAACAGGGCCATTCGCGAGTGCGCCTAGAACCAACCGCACTCTTTAATGGCGATCTGAAAGGAGCCATTACTTAAGAGACACCGTTCGCGGCGCACTGCGAGAAAAGAGGTAAAACGATCGAACTGTCCTCTCGAAAGGCGATCGTAGCGCCCGATCGGAATGCCACGCGGTTTCTCTCTGTTAGAGGCTAGGACGCTCGTTACACCGCCAGCGCATATATGTATGCCCGCTTTGGTGACTTCACTGACTTCGACTTGCTCCAGAGTTTTTTATTTTGAATCCTCACAGGGGGGGGGGCGTCGAACCGTTTTTATATGTACACAAAGCGGCGCGCCGGATCGCTCGCGTCGGCACAGCTGAGCAGCGGCGAGTCTACCAACTAGCAGAGCGACCGCGCACGTCGCATAACCTATGAGAGATCGCAGGCCGGATTACGGACCGCTGAGTCTGCTCGCTCCGATCGCCAGTGCTGATGGCAGTGCGGCGCGCACATCAGCAACAGCAGCAGCAGCAGCAGCAGCAGCAACAAACGATTCTTCGTACAGACAGAGCCGAAGCCCTGCGAGTCGTTATATACGGCGATCGCGTCGAAACGAGCCGCCAATGGATGCTAGTCACGACCGCGGGGCGCTGCGGGCGTTGCATGTGCGGCGGGCGGCTTTTGCGGGTCGCTCTCGCTTCCTCAAACGCGCTGAATTTATAATATCGTCGTCGCGGCGATTGGGACTTGCTCCGGGCAGGGATCGTTATTTCCGCCTCGAAGCGGGCGGTCGCGCCTGTGTAACCCCGTTCGACAAGCGTTGACAGGGGCGCGCGCGCAGCGCGGCTGCGCATAATGCAGGGAACGATGGACTTGACGATGGAAGAGTCGGTGCATGCCGAGAGCGGCAGTGTTTTTGTAGGGACCCGATCGTTGCACCGAAGGCCCGAACTAGTCGAGCTGGTTTTGAATTCTGGGAAAAGCAAAAACGAAGCAAATGCGCGGATGGCTCGATCCGACTCTGATGTTAATTGGCGCGCGCTGGTATACCATTAGGAAACGAGATGGGATTTCCCTTTCTCTTTCCCATCTCTCTCTCTTAACATCATGCGAGTTCGCGAAGTTGTCCTGTGTGACTTCATGTGTGGTTAGAGATAGTCAGAACATTTCCCACGGCATGAACACTCTCAGAGGCTCCTGAGCAGGCGTGGACGTAATTTTGTCGCAAGGATCGCTTAAAATTAACGCGTCTCGTTTACTTAGATATTGGGAAATGGTTTCACCGCCAATAAGAAAACAATGCTTCGTTTCTTATTATTGTTCAGTGGCATTTCTTTGTTATTTCTTTTCTGTTATGCAATGAGAGGCACCAGCCTGTATTCTTAATACAGGTACATAGGTATTATGTACACAGGAACCTGCGTGAGCCACAGTTCCCTCGTCCTGTCAGACGGGGGGGGGGGGGGGTCCCTATGGAGCCTATATTTTTTTCCTCTTTTCCTTGGCTTTACCTGCAACGCCTTACCCGAACGCCAGCAACAGCGAAGCGCGACGCTTCATAGAGGACATGGACACTAGCATCGAAGCACTGCGCAACTACGAACTGGTGCGCAAGGTGCTAGTGTAATACTACACTGGCACCTTGCTAGTGTAGTATTTGATACTACCCTTGCCTCCAGCGCATGCATCGAGAGAGTGTTCAGTGTAGCAGCCGGCCTCTTAACGAGGAAACGTGGAAGAATCAGCGACAACAAATTTCAAAAACCAACTCCTGTTGAAAGTTAACGTGTAACGCTATATCACAGAAGCCACAAAAAAATCCTCCCAGCCTTCACGCAAGTCTTCAGCCTTCTCTTCACCATGAAAACCATACGGCTGGATTGTAGTTTGAGTAAACTTGTGTTATCGTGTTACGGCAATAAAATTTTGAAGGAAAGTAACGCGAAAGTAATCGATCATTAACATTTCGCTAATCGCTCAATTACTTTTCTGGGGCTTTAACTGACCACTGTAATCAATTAAATTTTAAAGAAAGTAATTGTTATTGTAATTGGTTACTTATTTTCCGTAACAATTACAATTCTGGCGTGAGCTAAAGATGCAGCGAGCACTGGGATGCAGCGACTGGCCACGTAGTTAACGACGTTATGCACCGCTATGGAACAACCACAGGGAACACATACAACTATACAACTCTGCGATTGTGGTGCATCGGGACCGCGACAACTAGCTTGACTTTAACGTAAAGCCCCAGCAACAGCCCAACAATAACATGTCGTTTTGGTTACGTAGAGGGGAAGCTGGCTTTGTCGCACGACAGCACGTGGCTAATTAACACAGTCGTCCATTCGAGCGCGACGAAGTTTTCGGACCTGCTAGAATGCTGGCGGTAATGTAACACGCTTTGCTGATAAAAGAGACGTAACGGATAATATAGACCTTTGAATTCATTTATTTATTTACAATACATCACAAGGCTTCCGAAGAAGCACTGAGTGAGGGGAATACGGAGCAATAAATAAACAACAAAAACCAAATACAGGAATTGTAAAAGAAGAAACTGTACACAGGCCAATAACGGGTCTGACCACTCGCGTATCGTGCGCTGACACGAACGTATACAAATACCGCATGATTCGCCATGCACCAGCAGTCCTACCAACAACGGCATTCTACAAATGTCCACTGGGAGGTAGGCCCCCTACAGCGTATTCCGATAACACTGACAGGTTTTGATATGTGTTCCGATAGGTTTACCGATGTGCGCCAACAGGTTCCAGTAGACGGTCATGGTTCCCTACTAGTTACGATAGATACCACTAGTTCTTAACAGGATTAAACCCGCTGGGGCAACATTCTTTACAACGATGAATGCTACACCCAACCTTTCGCAACTGGATGTGTCGCTCAGAAAAGTATGAAAAGAAGCTGTGACATAATCTTATCCCTCTAAACCAGGGGTCTCAAAGTCATCTCCTCTAGCGGGCCGCAGTCACATAATTTAGTTTCCTTCAAGGACAAGGACAGCGAAGAAGGTTGAGCTGGAGAGGGGCGGAGGCGGAGATTAAACATAATGTCAGCCAACGTTGCCCTTTGGAAGGAAGGCATTTACTATGTTTCAATACAAGGGAGATTTCTGAAGGGGATTTCACTTCAGGTTTCGAGAAACATATCGATACCCATCTTCAGAATGATTGAACTCTGGGCGCCGATTCTAAAATATAGTTTTTCTTTCGCGGTTATGTTTTAACTCATGATGACCGCATGGGGTTCCTCGCGAAAACGATGGTTGAGACCAGACGCGAGTGCGTTGCTCACGAACCCACTTATAAGGGAAATAAAAAAGAAATATATGTGGGACGAATACAGTCATGTGCAAAGCGGGGCCCCAGAGGTCCGCGTGTTTGGGACTCCTGCTCCAAATCATCCTTTCCACGTGCTCGGAGACAGTGGGATACTTTGCCGCTTAGGTATGCCGTTAGTATTCTCCATGTGAGCAAACTTATCGTCGTGTATTCAACTTAAGTACACCGTTTGGTCTTTACATAGCTACTATCCCGATTCCCGCGTTTCTTTCACACCTTGCGTTCTGTCTTTTTTTTACCAGCATATTGCCGTTTTCCGCCGAAGACACCGGTTTCCCAGCGAGACGTATGAATACCAACCGCGCGCGGCTTCTAAACAAACATTTCGCGCTCCCGCGCTCTCTCAGATCTCGCAAAAAGGAAAACATTCCGCGCATACATATCCTATATGCCGCATCAAACACCGCTACCACCACCGGTTCCGATTCAACTGTTTTGCCCTAAAACCCAAACGACGCTGACAAATACAACAAGTACACACAATCCAGAGGCGAGAACTTTTCCTACATTCGAGGCCAAACCGAGAGTATAAACAGAGGCCTGCATCATGCATTTCTCTCCCTCTCTCTCTCTTAGCTCACGCGGGAGAGGAGGGGGGATCTCGACGCCCGCGACGCACAATGCATTCACAGCCCGGCGGCGCGGGCAAACCGAAGCAAACGCACGCGACGAGCGGAGGCACGCGCAGGCGGCGGGGGGCCCCGCCGCTTCCTTTGTGGCGTCGGCGGCCGTCTGGCTGCCGAGATAAGGAGTACTCCCCAGCGACGGCGTGGGAGGCTAAAACACTCCCCCCTCCACCCCCCCCCGTAACCCCCCTTCCTCTTCTCTTATACTATTCCTGAAGCCGCGGTTCGCAGCTAAACTCCCTCCGGCCTCTTCCTCTGGGCCTTCTCACTGCGGGAGGAGTACGATTCTGCATTCAAAGAGAGGGAGAGAGATCAGACGCTTGAGGTTGGCGTGCGCACAAAGCGTTCGCGGGACTCTCTCAGACGGCTGTTCTCTCCGGAGCTCCCGGCATTGTAAGCACGGGCGCGAGCGAAGAAACGCGGCGTATTTGTAATGCGAGCGCTTTATATGTATATACGTACGTAGGTGGTGGTAAAGCGCGAAGGGGTGTGCTTAGAGCGCCAGCTTCCTCCAGCTTAAGGAAGGTTAGTTAAATTGAGCCGGCAGTTGCTAAAGCGACGCCGCGGCGAAACCGGGGGATCGTAGTTAGTGGGTGATTCGAAGTTTTGAAGCGCCTGTTGTTGTTTCTAGGGCAGTTGATGCGGGAGTCTTTCATCTTGGAGTTAGAATCCGGGATGCGGGAGTGGCGGCGGTGAATATAAGGACGCGAGCCTCGATTTTAGGCTGTGCGTTGAGGCACCTGTGGTACCTGATTTGAGCGATGCTGTAAATCCCGACCCTTTTCCTAATGCGCAAGTGCGCTTCACTGCGCTGCATACTTGCCCAACTGATGGCGGCGGCACCTGGCGTCCTTCAAGTGAACACGAGGTCCCAGCTGCGCGTGCTGGGGCTTGTCTAATAAGCGTGTTTGTAACAAGAGGCCCGAGTACGCGTTTTCCACGTCATAGTGCAAGCAAACTGCGCTTGAACACGCTGTTTCCAGTGAGTGACCATAGCCGCCATTGGTTTGGCAAACTGCATGGCGGGAAAGTCCAGTTTTACAATTATGAAAATTGTCTATGGTTCACCGAAAAAGGAAGCTCGTGAAAACGGTCTCTCACCTCCGGTGTTTCGCGTTTGCCACATCCTTCTTAAAGAAACTGAAGAAAGAAGTAGCTCGTTCAGTGCACTAATGAACACAGTACGAAAGGTGCACGAACTCGCTGATGTTACATGCGTTTCAAGCGGCCTTACTGTCTTCTATTTACAGGTGTGCCATTTCGGTAAACGAATAGAACGCTGCTACTCAGCGCTGTGAGTGTGTGCGTTTCGCCGTGCGTCCTTTAATGAGCTAAAAAAACTGTTACTATGAATTACCAACATACCCAAGAATGTGCTCTCTCGATATGAAAGAAGAAGGGGCGAAGTGCATCGTGCTTGGTCATCACGGCCTTCGCTAGTATTTCATAATAAACCCAAATCATTGATATGTAATACGATCTCGTCCGAGCTACTACTTGAATATCGATAACATTACCCGTTGCCGGGTCATAGCTGGTCCGTTTAGTTCTGGCAATATTATAAAAGACGCGAAGTGAACAACGCTGATCGACGGGGAATTCCAGTGAAGGCAAACGCTCACTTCACAGAAATTTTGTCTCAATGTGCCACGCGTTCGCTTTTGTACGTGTGATGGCGAAAGAAATGGTTTCATTCACACAAAGCGGGTGTTGAAGTTGGTGCACTTTGCCTCTCGTAGGTGCACTTTGCCATTGGCCGGCTGCATGGTGGCCTTCGGTAATGATTTGCCAAGCATCAATTGTGCGAAGTATTCGCATAGGCGTGCGCCAGTGTGGGGGGAGAAACACGGGGAGGGGGGCAGCCGCCACCCCTGACTTAATACCCTAGAAAGCCAGGGACCAATGGCAGACCTTTGTGAGAAACACGTCATCACTCCATTTTCATGTTTTCATGCACTGAAGAAATCGTTTTCATTCGTACTCGACCAATCGCAAGGAGGGGGGGGGGGGGGCAACGCAGTGGAATTTTCCCCCCTAATGCAGAACCCTACACACGCCTGTGAGTATTCTCTACCGAAACACTCAGGCATAAGAAGGTTCTGTTCGACCAATCGCGCCTTTTGTCGACGACATGAAAGGCATGATTTCACGAGTGGTTCTATCTGCACTTCTGCCTGGAATCTTAATCCATTAAGATGATTCTTGACACGCGCGATTCTTTAGCAGCACGCGGTCATAAGTGCGCCGTACGAATGTGACTGTGTGAATACTGACTCGCCCAAGCATCCGTGCTTCTAGATGCGACTTGTTCGTTCCAGCATTATGTTGAAGTTGAAGTTGAACTTTATCGGCATCATCACAATGCGGGAATGCTCGGGCAAAATGTGAAAAGCTATTCAACTTCATATTCAGTTTTTTTTATATTCCTGTGACATTCGCTGGATTCTATAATGCTCGCCTCGCGTCTTCGTTTCGTACTCGTTAATCATGATCAGATCGCGACATGTACGTACGTCAAGCGAAAAAAATTGCATGACGTCATGTAAGTGACATTTATGTTTAAAGCGAGGTGCCAGTTTTCAGCTGTGTTTTCGCTATGCAATTTTAACAAAGAAGAAAGCCCGCTATCCTCATAACACTCCACTATACTTTCTTTAACAGCAGGATGAGTGCACCTCAATAACTATTCATGCCGCGGGGACTGTTTCGATAGCCATTAATGTCGACTTGCATCGAACATTACTAGCACGATTTACGCCCTAAATGTGTATCAGTATGTCCGCCGCGGTGGAGCAGTGGTTAAGGTGCTCGGCTGCTGACCCGAAGGTCGCGGGTTCGATCCCGGCCGCGGCGGTCGCATTTCGATGGAGGCGAAATGGTAGAGGCCCGTGTACTGTGCGATGTCAGTGCACGTTAAAGAACACCAGATGGTCAAAATTTCCGCAGCCCTCCACTACGGCGTCTCTCATAATCATATCGTGCTTTTGGGACGTAAAACCCCAGATATTATTAAATGTGTATCAGCGTGGGAAGGGACCCAGGTAAGCATGCGCGAAGTTGAAAAGCATTACCGTTTAAAATAACGCACTTCTTTTCAAATTGCACCGACGCTCGAAAGCGATAGTGCGTCGGTCAGTGCAAGACGGTGAACGTTAACTATCGCAAATTCCTTCGAAGTGAGCACACGCGTGAGATAGTCCGCTGGGACGTGGGATGCGCTTCGTACTAACGTTTCGTGCTTACACCAAGCATTTTTCGCCCTTGCGGTCCAAATAAAGCAGCTCGCGTCGAAAGTCCGCTTCTCAACAGTACCCAATGACGCTTTTTCGCAATGCTCGTTGTGCGGTGGAGACCCCTTTTTCACTTTGCATGGTTTCACCAAGGAGGTTTAATTTTTTTTAACCTCTTTAGATTGTGACACGTGTATGCTAAATAAACAATAAACGTTGCTTCTTTCCCTTGAAATAATTTTACGGTATGCTACTTACGTAACGTAGCGTTCAATTAACGCCTGTGAAATAAATGTTATCTCAGATTTCCCATTCAACTATAGTTAGAAAAAGTTTATTTCATCGTAAGACTCTGCTTAGAATGTGGGAGCCGACCTCTTCTCCAAGAAACTTGTGTCGCATTTTTTAGGGGCGAAGCTCCTTAAGCCGTGGGTCGTGCGTCCTCCATATATGTAGTTGTAGGTAGCCACCTCTCGTTTAGTTCTTGGAATGTCCGCTAGACGGCGGTACTTGTATATGATGAATATATTTACAGGCGAAGCTCCTCATGGCATCACCTCGGCGGTCCTATAAATAAAGTTGATTATAAGACACACACAGCGCTGTTCACGTACGTCGACAAAGCCAATCCAATTGATGACCACATACTGCGACCACCGTAATGGCACTGACCAGAAAAACAGCTAATCCCTTTTTACGTCTCTTCATGCCGTATATATAACAATAATTCTGATTAAAACAAGTAACACATAGCACTCAGCCCAAACCTTTTAACCGAACAACAGCGCAACGATATAACCACAAGCCCTAAACATAATAATTTGTATGCTCGTGATTCGATAGGTTGCCTATCGTGCTTGTATTGTATAAGTATAAGTGCTTGTATAAGTGCTTGTATTGGGCAATTGGACAGCGGTGTTCCATACCCAGTGCCACTCAAGGATAGAGAGAGGAAAACTTTATTAAAGGGACCCTGAAACGGTTATTGAAGCTTTGTTAGCGTTTCGGCTTGAGCATCATCGAACCATTGACACCACTAATTTAGCGGCACGCCGTTTACCAAGGCGGCTACGGACAATTATATGATACCCTCCTTATCACCCCTACCTTGCCTCCTCAACTCATGAGACACGCTGGCATCGCTGGCGATCGCAGAGCTCACGTGCGCACACTCGACGATTTGAGCTTCGCCCAGTGATGACCTCCGAGATTGCACGCCGACAGGTTGCGTGCAATCTCGGAGACCATAGCCCAGTGCACCCGGCAGCACGCACGCCGTCTGGCAACAGAGACATCGCGGAGTGGTTGATATCTGCACCGACAGGTGCCGCCACCCTACCAGCCAATTTTTCATTCGCGCACACCGCAGCCAATCAAATCCAGCAGCCCCAGTGACGTCGTGCGCACACTGCATATCGTACTCAGGAGGGGCGGCTGAAAACGCTTTGAGCTGATCCGCAGTGATCTGCAGCGATTCGCAGCTTTATAGCGTTGTAATAAATTACTCAGGGTACGCAGAGAGCTTTAATTAGTCTGTAAATGAGCCTTAGGACTTGGTCTACTGGCCCAATGTGTTTGTACAAAATCGTCAAAACCGTTTCAGGGTCCCTTTAAGGCGAAAGCCTTTAATGTCTCATGATCACGTCCGTCCGTCCATGCGTCCGTGCCCTGGCACTGTGCCAGGTGGCCGCCGAGCGCGCCAACGGACGCCGGTCGCGTCGTATTCTACAGCGCTCGCGCTTTGCTCGCGTAGCGTCGCTGTGCCCAGCGTGTCCAGTCATGCAAGAAGGGAGACGCGCGCATCGCGTTCCATTCTGACCGACCCCGTCTCAATGGGCACAGGCGTTCGCCCAACACACTTTGGAATTTACAAAGTTTCCTTCATTTTTTTTTTTTAATTTCCGGCAGATTACTGGGCTGGGCTCCCACCTTGGCTCCCACCTAGGAGCTAACGGAGAGACCGTGTTTCCCTGCAGCTTCCTCGGCCTGCTGGATCGCTCAGAGTTGCTTGTCCAGGCCCGAACTGAGCAGCGCAGTCCGCAAACGCACCCGAAGGTCTTCATTGAAGCTCCAGTAAAGACACAACGCCCGATCAAACATCCACTAGAAACACATCCGCAGTCACCTGGCAGCAGGGGCGTAGCCAGAAATTTTTTTCGGGGAGGGGGGGGGGGGGGGAGTTCAACCATACTTTATGTATGTTCGTGCATACGTTTGCATGGGTGCGTGTATATATGCGCAAGCAAAATTGAAAAATTTCGGGGGGGGAGTTTGAACCCCCCCCTCACCCCCCCCCCCCCCTTTGCTACGCCACTGCCTGGCAGAATACCCTAGAGGACCTGGGTAGCGACCACTACTTCATCGCGATACAGGTTCAGGGCGGCCCACGTAAACCCACGGGAAAACAGCTCAAGTTAGTAGACTGGACCCAGTTCCGCAAAACACGTGAGAACCAGGTCCAACCCATCAGGGACATAGAAGACTGGATTCACGCCCTTAAACAGGATGTTAATAATGCCACACAAATTGCACCTCCCGAGGCACACCTCGAAGAGATCGATAGCCGGCTACTTCACATGTGGGAGGCAAAGCGATCGCTCCAAAAGAGGTGGAAGACACAGAAACACAACAGAAACCTCAGGAAACGCATAGCACTCCTCAAAAGTGAGATAGAGATGTATGCGAAACAGCTAGGCCGACAACACTGGGACGAAACCTGCAATGCAATGGACAGACAGTTAAGTCTCGGTAAAACATGGCATTTTCTTTGATTCCTACTAGATGCAGAAGACAACAAAACCGCCCACCGACAAACCACCAACAAACTAATCCATGCGTGCAAAGGCACCGAGGAGGAGTTTCTTAGGGAGGTAGAGCTCAAATACATCCCTCAGGCTCCACTCAAGCTGGTTAAAAAAAATTGCCACTCAAGGAGGTGCCACTCAAGGAGGATTGAAAACCTGCTTGGTGCTTCTATTACCCGGTTCATTACACCGACAGGTGTTATAATGGGCAGACCTACCTCACATCCTGTGTGCCTGTCCAAAGGCGGTCCGACATGGTCGCGCAATTGCTAATGGTGAACAGTGGGAGACCATGCTTTTCAGCACAGATGCAGAGGAACATTTCTGGGCAATCTGACGGGCCGAGGACGCCGCCAGAGCCCAAGGGCTTCTGGCTGACGCCTAGGCGTGGGGCCAGCACCACCATTTTCAGCCTTCGACCACCACCTCTTCGGGCCTCCCCCCGCCTTTTCGGGGAATCTTCGACTGTAATCTTAGAAGAAAGCCAAACGAGAAATCCTTGCCATATGCAGGCAATTTTACACTTATTGAAGCAATAATACAAGTTATGTCAGTGAGCACATCATGTATCACTGATTCACAACAAAAGACTGCCGGGGCATGGCCTCCGATAGTTTCGACGTCTTTCTGGCTCCCAAGATCGCTTCCACCATTGATTGATTGATTGATTGAGATAGATAGATAGATAGATAGATAGATAGATAGATAGATAGATAGATAGATAGATAGATAGATAGATAGATAGATAGATAGATAGATAGATAGATAGATAGATAGATAGATAGATAGATAGATAGATAGATAGATAGATAGATAGATAGATAGATAGATAGATAGATAGATAGATAGATAGATAGATAGATAGATAGATAGATAGATAGATAGATAGATAGATAGATAGATAGTAAACGTTTATTATGACGGATGTTGCACATGATCCGGCCGCATTTTGTCAGGAGACCGTGGTCACGAGCTGACCACGGAGCGCTGTTGGTCAGCCGGAGCTGGACACTTCAGGGTTAAGTTTGATTCATTCATTCACAAAACTTTATTACGAGTCCTGAAGCCCATTCTTTTCAGACCGAGGCGGGCCACGTCCACGTCGGTACCGTCAGGCCGAGCCTCATGGCGCCATCGTGGACCCTCTGGACAGCCCATAGCTGATCTTGATAGGAAGAGCTCGAGGCCATCTTCTGCCAGTGAAGCCATTTTTCTTCGGGGTCGGCAAGAGCCGCGGGACAGCCCGCCAGCATGTGTCTGATTTCAATGAGGCCATCGCACGCGTTACACTCTTTTTGAATTTCACTTTCAGGGTGAATTTTATTTGGAATATACGGAGTGGGGTAAGTCCCGATTTGCAGTAAACGTAGCGCGACTGCCTCAATCATTGCACCGGGATTGAAAGAAAGCAACGTTACTGCTACAACGGCGGATTACCCGCTCTAGGCAACAGTAGCCGGCAATAACTAATAGTTAGCTAACATTTATCAACACAAGCCAACGTTTGCAATCACACGGTCCTCGTTAGCCAACGTTTGCTAAAGCTAGCCACATATTATCCGACACTGGCCGACATTACCCAGTGCCGGTAGTTTACGAGTATATAGCCCGTCACTTCATAGCCCGTCACAGTGTTTGGGCGGAAGGGGATGAGTAAGGCACAGTCTTCAGTAAAGGAAAATGCGATGCAAACCAAACGCCAACGAACAACACTTCTCTCGCTATTTACCCAACACCATCATCAGTCAAACTCCTCCAGTGTTTAGCGACTCACATGCCGAAACTGTGGAACTTGTCCGAAACAAAGAGAGAGAGAGAAGCGAGATGAGATGCATTAGGGGGAGGAGGCCACGAAGGAGGTAGCTGTGCGGCGTCATTTGAGACACGAAAGTGCACCCCCAAATCCCAGCACGCGTTTGTGGAGAGCGACGATAAGGCGACACAACCCTTCTTTCGCCTTGGTCGATTTGTTTTTCTCGTTTTCGCCTATACATATACACGCGGTCGCACGCGCTCGAGCGTGCTTCTCCGCTTCGACGTTTTCAAAAGTTGAACGCCTCCTCCCACGACACCCCTTGAAAAGTTTTAGACTAGCACAGGCTAAAAGCGTGCAGCCCTAATTCGCCAAGGCGCGTGCAATTCCTACAAAATAGAGAACCATTCGCGTTTCCAAACGATTTAAATGCGTTCTGCTTGATGAACCGGCATTGAGCGCCGAACTATAGCTTCACCTTGCATGGGCAATCCTAAATTTGGTAAAAGCGAGAGCTTTTAGCGTAACGTTAAATAAAATAAATAAATAAAAGAGTTTGCGCGAATGGCTGTATTCCGCAGTTCTGGCACCTCTCTCTCCCTCTCGCTCTCCATATTCCTTAATGCAGCAGAACTTTGACGAAGTTTCCACGTTTGAAGAGTTTGGTGTCGACACCGGCCGTTTGCGAACGCGCTGTTGCACATGTGTTGCTGTAGATATAACTACTTCTATGATGGGAGTGTAGCGCGAGGGCAGGAGTTCTGTGAAGAAATCTTTTCGTACGCAATGCTTCGATTACCTCCCCCGCTGAATACTTCAGATAGTTGTGTAACGTGGCAGAAACTACCGATTAGCTAGCCTGAAAGGAGAACCAAAAATTCTGGTGAAAGTCTACGATAGCACTGGCCGTGATGCCAACTACACAAAAGAGTCGCTGAAGGGTTCGTGCGGCGCAATGGGTGAGGCAAGTACCTCCGCTCTATGGAAAATGCAGTCGGTCCTTGTTACTGAACGGCTTACACGAGTCCTCAACCTTGCACTGCGCTACACTTCACTGTACCGCTTCACTGCACTGCTTTACAGAGATGAGGCGAAGTATAGTTTCGGCACGAAAAAAAGAAGTGGTTGGGGTTTAATTCTTGTAAACTTAGTTATCACAGACGAACGGTATGTTTGTCTTGGTTTCGCAAAGGCTTTGCACACAGTGTTTTGCATGGTCGCGTGGTACTGCAGTGGCAAAGCTCCGAGCGCAGCTGCTACGCTTCTCCGCAGAGTATCACGCGGTGTGAAGTCACGCCTGCGTTCCGGCGGCTCAAGGTCATTGCGACGCGATGAATGTCCTTGGGCGACGTAGCGCAGTAGAGCTTTCGCTCTAATATCGACAAGCTGTACAACATGAGCCCATGAATCATTGGATCTAGAATGTCTCAAGGTTCTCCCATTTTGTTCAGCGGAGCGATTTAGAAACTATGTCTCTTTCTCGGTTATCTGTGTCTCTTTCGCGCCCCCCCTACCGTCACCCATGCGTATACGCATGGGACGGACAAAAAAATGTCGTTCGCCCAGTACACCTTTTTTCTGAACTTTACGCTATTTGTGAACTGTGCACCCCAGTTCAGAGAACCCCGATCTCGCCCATACCTAATTCTGTTTCGCCACAATAAGTTCAACACCTTCGTTTAATCGGCAGTCGATACGCATTACAGGTGCCGGTAACCAACAGTACACCGTACAGCAGGCATCAGATCTCCTAGAGATGACACAGTATACCAACCCGCAGGATTTCCTTCCATGCGCAATCTAAAGTAAAATTTTCCGTCGCATGAGACTGAGCACTATACATACGTCAGACTACGCGCTGTAACCGCTGCTATTTAGAATAACGTTCGGGGTTCAGTCTCGGTTTCATACAAGGCGCTTAACATGACGATTATAAGAAGGCTGAAGTAAATAACGAGGGTTCTTATTGAACTAACGCCGTTATCGGTCAACCAATTCTCTCAGTCTCCTTCTTGCTTCTCCCTCTACCCTTCTTTTGCATGCATGTTCGAAGGAAACTCTAGACTGTAGATGATCTATGCCGCAAAAGCGCAGTTTTAAGGATGTACCACTGCGCGTTCTTAAAAATGTTGCCTTCATAATTACACGCGATAAGAGAAACCGCGAGGCGCGCCATGCCTGCTAAACAGCAACGCTCTCTCTCCCATTCTCCCCCAATGCATCGAATCGATTCTCGGTTCCTTGCCCGAAACGGCGTGGCCCAGAGGCCGGTCGAACCAGCTGCTGGCGCACTGCGAGTGCATGCAGCTATAGGCTACATGCTATAGGCCGGGCTTTCCATCGAGACCCGAGCCGGAGCACAAAACACCAATCGCTTGGCAACCGACGGTTTCGATCGGTGCCGCGTCACTTCGGCCTCTCCCTCCCCAAGCCTACACCGACTTCGCGTCGAAGCTTTCACGTTGTCGTCTCCGCGAACTTGGGCACGCATATAAGTTCAGCTGGCCCGATAGCTTTTTCTCTGCCACCGCGACGTATACTTAATGAGTGGCACACTCGGATCGACCAATAAGGGATTCCTGTCTTTGATGCATTCTCCTTTTGCTTTTTTCTTTCCGAATCCCACGCGCCAAGTTCCAAGGGCGTACGCACGCCGCTCGAAGCCCGGCCCGGCTCGGCCAATGGAGCGCAGCGCATCGTACAGGCTCTTTCTCTCTTTGCTTCGCTTTTTCTGCTATTTTGTGTTTCTCCTCTTCGAAGCTCTAGCGGCGGCGCTCGCGTGTATATTTATAGAGAGGCCATCGATTTGCCATTACGTGCGCCGAGTACTCGCTGGGAGAAGTGAAGGGAAAAGGAGCGGAGGTTCTCGGAGCGTCGCAAGCGTGGTTATATAGCGACGCGTTGCATGCTGCGTCGACCACCGAGCTGGTGGGTGGTACGCTCGGGCGACCAACGAAGAGCTCGCGATCTGAAACGCGCGCTTCGGCTGTCTCGGTTCGTGTAAATCCCGTAGCTTCTACATGTACATACGTCAAGAGAGTATGTGAATGTGTGTGTGCGTGCTTGCGATAGATACACAGAGCCGTCGATGAACTAGAGGGCCGTTTCAAGCGAGGAGGCCATGCTTATGCTTTGCTCGGCCGACGATCGTTCATTACTCATCGAACGACACGCGCCGTATTGATCGATCAGTCTTGCTGATGCGCCGATCTATACGCTCAGCTCAGAGAGCGTCTCTATGGTCTCGTTTCGATCTCTGTATGCAAGAGAACCTCGTTAATATACGCTGTAACGAGCGGAGGACTCCCGAAACAGCCCTGCTGCTCGTTTTCAGAACGTTTTTGTTGCTGTTGCTGACGAAGATTCCGCAAGTTGTCTCCCGCGTGTATTCATGAAGTGTGTATAAAGTTCCTTCGTCTCGTAGTTCTCCCGTATTGATATTTTTTTTCCCCGCAAGTTCGGAGAGATTGGTTGCGGAGAAGTGGTGACTTTGCGAACGCAACCGTTGATTTAAAAAGTCCGAAGCGTGCGCACGCGTACACTTCGTCGATATTGATCTCGCTAATTCAATGCGTGTCGATGCGATTGAACGCCGGTCGATCGTCCGTTCTGTCTCCTTTCTCATCGTTAAATTCGTAAAAATTGAAGCAGGTGGTTTCGAATGAACCGGGCAGACGAGATGTGAGGCGATATAACTATACCTCTGTCAGGGTGACCAACAGCATGCAGTGGTGCTGCTGCCAAGCTTCTAGATTTTCTAATATCGTTCAAGACGTCTAGGAAACCGACAAGCTGTACAAATAAATAACTCCAACAGTCATTTTCCTGGCTTCATTGTCTGTTGGCGTGCATATTGTTTTGCCAAACAAAAAACGAGCCCCTCCATCCACTTCTCCTCCTTCGTTAAGCTACAATACATAAACCATGCATGGCACAATCGCATATTTCTTGGCCTTATCTTTGTTTTTCCGCCCTTCTCCTCTTAGTGAGTCATCTCTTTGTCATCTATCCCAGCCCCTATGCAGAAGAGCATTCCATCATCATCATCATCATCATCATCATCATCATCATTATCACCACCACCACCACCACCACCACCACCACCACCACCACCACCACCACCACCACCTTCGAAATAGACAAACTAGAATTAGAACGCACTGGAAAGCAAAGCCGTGGCTTTGCGGCTTTGCTTTGCAGAGCGTTCTAGTTCTGGTTGATCTCCTGGTGGACATTACAAAGGAAAAACGCAGCTGGTCAGGCCATGTAATACGCAGGTCAGATAACCGTTCTATCATGGTTTACCTAATAAGTGCCAAGAGAAGAGAAGGTTAGTCGAAGTTGCCGGAGCACTGTGCGGTGTGATGAATGTAAGGAAGTTTGCGGGCATAAGATGAAACCGGCTGGTGCAAGGCAGTGTAATCAGGGTTCACTGGCATAGACCTTCGGCCTGGAGTAGACACAGATATGATGGACTTTCGCACCGAAAGTCGCATTAAGGAATGTTATGCGTATATTAAAAAAAAACTTTATTAAGGTTTTTCAGAACGCTCTAGCACGAGGGGGCTGCTCCCACGCCGGAACAGAAAGAACAAGTTCCTTTCGTACGTCGCGGGCCCTGTTGGACTGTTCCATGGCTGTTCTTCGAGTCTAGGGCTAGTAATAGCAGCCACCGGAAATACAGCCAACTAACGCGGGCTCATTAATGCGCGGATATATACAACTTAGAACACGTGTTCTGGCTGTGTCCCGCGCTACGCGGCGACGAAGTCATCACGCCACCCAAATAGGAATCTCGTATGGTGAAAATTATTTCGAAGTCCTCGACAGCTCGACTCCTCTGAGCAGCATTGTAATACAAAGCTGAGCGAACGATCGCACGCATGCGTTTATTTATTTATTTATTTAGTTAGTTAGTTCGTTAGTTAGTTAATTAATTAATTAATTAATTAGTTAGTTAGTTAGTTAGTTAGTTAGTTAGTTAGTTAGTTAGTTAGTTAGTTAGTTAGTTAGTTAGTTAGTTAGTTAGTTAGTTAGTTAGTTAGTTAGTTACAGTATATCTGCGTTGCCTCGAAGGCATTGTCGCAGGGTAGACAGCTTTAGTACCACGTGCTACATGTTTTACAGTGGGAAGCAACAAAATACATAAAACAAGGTTAACGTCAAGGCGGACAAGGTGAAAAAGACAACAGGTTAACATTTGCAGAGGTAACAGAAAGCGCAAACGAAACAAGGACAATTATGCATTACTGTAAACCCAATCGGTAATAAAGATCATGATTACCAGTTAGAGAAACGTAGTCTTACGGTACCAAGTTCCAATCTTGTACAGCTTGTGGGAAAAAAGACTTGGAAAAGTGGTTTGTATTACAACTGAATGCGTGTACTTTCTTGGAGCGGTCGTGCCTAGTCGAAGCAAAGGATGGCTCTGACAGGTTGGTGCGGCTGTCAATGCCTGTTTGATTTAAAAGGTACGGTGAAAAAAAATTTGAATCATAAGTTTTTCTTCTAGTTGTTAAAGTTTCCCCGCCCAGCAATGCTTTTAACTCAGTGACACATTTGAAAAGGGTTGCAGTTACTGGAGACATATCGTGCAGCCTGATTTTGAAGTTTTTCTATTACTTTTCTATTACTTGTATTAAATAGTCCTGCCAGGGGCGTAGCCAGAAATTTTTTTTCGGGGGGGGGGGGGGCACCACCTAGATTTCGGGTGGGGCACCTCCTTGAAATGGTCATTTTTCGCTCTGTTTGCCATGGCGAAAAAAATTTCGGGGGGGGGGGGCACGTGCCCGGTGTGCCACCCCCTAGCTACGCCACTGAGTCCTGGTAAGGGTCCCAAACCATAGAAGCGTAATCTAGGACAGACCTAACATGTAAAAAGTACAGCGTTTCCTTTAGCATCTTTGGACGCCAATTTCAAATTTCTACGAATAAAAAACATTTTACTCGCTTTAGATATTGTGTGTTGGATACATTGGTCGGCAAACTCACTCATGAGTCGACTCACTCAGACTCACGTTGGGCCGTGAGCCTGAGTCTGAGTGAGTTCGGGTGAGTAATATTTTGGTGAGTTTGAGTCCGAGTGAGTCCGGTTGAGGAAAATTTTCGTGAGTCTGAGTGAGTCCGGTTGAAGGTAAATATTGGTGTGTATGAGTTCGAGTGAGCCCTAAGCGCGAAATATATTTCATGAGTGAGTTTGAGTGAGCTCCACCATTAATTGCCGACCTATAGTCCTATCTACTCAGCTTCTGCTTTACTATCAGCGTTATATACGCTTAATTTTGTAATCAAATCTTTTCACATTTATTTCAACAATGCGCTACCTCGTATTTTTTTATCCGAGGCATGAGTTAGGAGAGGGAGGGGGGGCGCCATGGCCTTCACCCGCAAACTCTTTCAGGGGAAATTCTTGATAAATATATTTCCTGCCACACGATTATTTCATAAATTGACCTTACTGGATTGAATTCCACTGATAACTCGTACTTGAAGGTACAAGATATAAAGGCGTATCGTAGAGCACCGATTACATGAGGTATTGGCGTTAAAAAGCATTGACACCAAAATTGAAAACGCTAATTTTACTCTAACGGGCTCATGAGTCGGCTCACTCAGGCTCACTACGACTCAGGTGAAGCCGTGAGTCTGAGTCTGAGTGAGTCTGGCTGACTAATATCTCCGTGAGTTTGAGTTCGAGTGAGGCCGGTGGAGTAAAAGCACAGTGAGTCTGAGTCCGAGTAAGTCCGGTTGAGGAACATTTTGGCGAGTTTGAGTCCGAGTGAGTCCTCAGAGCAAAATATATTTCTTGGGTGAGTCTGAATGAGTTCGATTTTTTTTTTTTTTTGCCGACCTATGGTTTTGGACATATGTACGCTACATTTAAGTTTCGGCGTAAAGTACACGCCAAGGTACTTGTACACTGAGACTGTGTTTATTATTGCGCCTTCAGTTGTGTATTGTGTTTGATGTTCGATCAGTGCATATACAGTAATGTCAGCGCGTTTTAAATTGCACAAATTCGATCCTTCGCCACATACCACCAAGCTGCCAGAAAATTAGTCACAGGCAAAAACGCTTTCAGAAGTCTTAAATAAACACTCCGTGGTGTTGAGGAATGTTCGCACATTTTGAAGAAGAAACGCTGTTACAGCAGAGCACAGTCACGAAAGGAGGAGAAATAAACTGAATTTATCAGAAATGGGAGTGGAAATCTGGAAGCCACAAAACATCACCTGTGTGAAACTGCTTCCGCCATCTACCAAAGAAGTTTCAAAGCACGCGTTTACAAGCGTGGCCTCTGAGATTGGCATTGACAGCGCGCGCGCTGTTTCCAAAACCAATCTTGGAGGCCACGTCACGGCTAAGTAAATATTTGAAAAAACGCATTTCATTTGAGCCTCGAAAGCTAAAATATAACTTATTTCAGCCTGTGTTTGTTTGTTAATATGGCACCTAACGTGAACAACAAGAGCCGCTCTGTGTCGTTGTGTGCCATCCTGAACTCGGAGGGGGAAGTCGCTTCATTTGTCTAGTAGTCACAACCAAACGAAGAAAACAGACGCACAGAACGCGGAAAACGCCGGGCTGTAGCAATTTTGAGTGTGTCCGAGAGGTCCCCAAGGTTCAATAATCATGGCTAATTACCATCGACCGGATGTGAAGATGTCGCAGGAACTCAAGGACATAGCCAACAAGCTTAGAATTCTCAGCATCAAAGCGACCAGCGGCTCGGGGTAAGTCGGTCAAGCCCGCTGTTCCTGTCTGCCGGGCTTCCAGCCCGCGTTTCTATGGTGATAAGCCGCGGCATGCGTTTGGCCTAGGTGAACATTGAAGCCACGTGCCTGATGCTGCTGTTAGCTATCAATTGTGGCTAATAGTGCGGTTAGGAAACCGACATCGGCCCGTTGCCGCAGTCGATTAGTCGCACGCCGCACGTGCCTGTCTGCTCGGGAAACGATCGACGGTTTCCGGTCCCCGAGATGCCCACGTGTTCCGTTTTGCATTTCCCAATCGTTTCCGAGACACACCTCCAGTAGCGTCCTATATATAGATTGGCGACGGGACGGCCCAGCCTTGCCACTCAAGTTCCGCGCGTAGGTTTCGGCTGCACGTTTTCCTCAAAGAGCTTTCGCATTGCCGCCAGCGACACTGGCGACGCCGTGGACTGGTGTCGCCATCTGAGAACGCTTGCAAGTACTGTTAAGCTACAAGAGCTAGTGGCGGCCTTTTCGAATCTGAGATCGACGAGCCTGTACGGGCCGAAAGGATCAGATGAAGATGACACGCCAGGTTTATTTCTTCATTATTTTTAATAAATAAGTGTCGTAATTTTACCGGCAATATCAGAGCTTTGTTTCTGTTGCAACACGTCACCCATTAGGCAAGTTATCTTTTCGTCCACTTTCTTTATTCACAGTTACAATTACTGCAAATAACATCCCCTATACTTTCCTTGGCATCATTGTCGGTTAGTTCTCATTAATATTGTGCCTAAGAAAAACGAGCCCTTAAATTTCCACTTCTTTCCTTCACCAATTAGGAAGGATTTTCTCGAGTCGCCTGCCAGCTCCAGTTAAATAATGCATCATCGCTATAATTATGAGCCTGTTAGAGCGACACTGTATTCATTTGTATTCAATTTTATTTTCTTGCTAGGAATAGACAAGGTAGAAAGCCGTCAACACAGCTTGACTGAGGTCCAGCCCACTATAACTCTACAGCTGGAGCATAAATAAGGCAATTACGTGCAGTACATATAAAACATACAATACAAATGTGTATACAAACGAATGCATGCATCTGAGAAAAAAGAAGTAAGCAAACACGCAATATACGTATGCTGTGTATTTAGTATGAATCTTGTGCTGGATATTCTGTTGTCTGTCACGAATCTATAGACATTACATAGTATTGTGATGTTTAGGCGTGTCGGTAAGCATGAAAGTTGTATAATAAATCAAGTTTAATGCCGTATTCTCCTTTAACATATACCTATATAAATTCATAGTTACGCTTAGACACATGCAGAGTGCACCTAATCTTGCAGTCTACGAGTCTTGTTAGCGTTCACGTTCTTAACGCTCTTGTTGCAACCAATCCGCCATGCTCCGTTAATACCGTTCAGCACTGCAGAAGCTATATAAGCTAACGATGCCCAATAAGAAGCCAGGCGCAATACTAGTTCTCTCGTTCTGGCACGATGATAAACCTAGCGTACATGTCAAATTCTATAATTTGCATAGCGGTGACGATTGTTTTGTGTCATAAGGTTACGACAACGCCTGTATTAACCTTGGAAAAGCTTTAGTGGACGTGTTCGCGTACATAGTGCCATAGGCGTGCGCAGGGTCCCCCCACCCCCCGTGCGCACGCCTATGCATAGTGAAATCATCATAAGCTCAACTACCGTAAGATGTATCCAGTGGCTGGCTGTCTGTATAAGATGCTTGGATCGATTACATGAATGGATTCTTGCAGAAGTATCGTTCAATGTGTTGGACTTGGAAACAACATGACTGAGGGGGGTTAGTGTGTTTGCCCGCATGTCGTTTCGTCCATGCACGTTCAAAAGCAAACACAACAGGCTTACGCGTTGTGCGTCACAGCGGTCACTCTGTTTCACTATAACGTGGAACTGAAGCAGTGACTCAGTTCACCTCGGCCGCTCAATGTAAAAGAGGGCGTGACTTTGCGAATCCAAGGCCCCGATTGGCCGACTCTCGGCAAATTAATAGCTTCTGGAACGTTGCGCAGTTTTACCGAGACAAGCACCGCTATCTCAGTAAAACGTCGTGGCTTTAACCAGCAACCCACCTGCAGCGGGACGCGAAGCCGGAACCGAGGCCACCATTGCTTCAGTGTTAAAACTTGCGTTTGTTTTCCGGAACTTCCAAGCTTGCCGTCAAGCGAACCGAACATAAACCGGATCCCCCCCCCCCCCTTTTTTTTATTCATTACAATACCCACAGCGCCTTACGACATTATAGGGAGGAGGGGGGGGAGACAGACAGACACAACGCTAACATAGTAATCCAAAAGCAGGTAATCGAACAAATGTACATCGACAAGTAGCCAAGGAACTCTCTCTTTCTCCCCTGGTCAGCGATGTTTCTGCTTTTTGCACTGTCCTTATTGGCAAGGGCGCTAGCTCCACCTATATATGCATTAGTCTTTCTTTCTTTCTTTCTTTCTTTCTTTCTTTCTTTCTTTCTTTCTTTCTTTCTTTCTTTCTTTCTTTCTTTCTTTCTTTCTTTCTTTCTTTCTTTCTTTCTTTCTTTCTTTCTTTCTTTCTTTCTTTCTTCCGTTTTCCCTTCATTTATTTTATTTCTTGTGGTGCTTCGAAGGGCTGTCTTGCAGACCGGCTCTGCTCACGGACGCAGCCAGACCAGGGATACGCTTGGCCAAGCGATGAGTGATTTAAGGGCGGAGTCCGTCTGAGTCGTGCTTGTGTGGCTGCGATGGCGGCAATTATTGTGCTCGCCGCCGACGCAGTTCCGGAAGGAGCAGCTGAAGGCGCGTTCTTTTGCCAGGATTGGACTTTCTGGCATTTTCTTCGGGCTGCCTTAATTTCTTTTGTGTTGAAGCTATATATAAAGATTACAGAGGGAACACGAGTGGATGCGGTTTTGGCAAAAAGAGTTACAGTGTTATACCTTGCACCAGTTGATACGGCAGTATTTTCGGACCATGCTTGTTAGTGGCGAGGAAGTGGTGGCCCAGCCAGATTGCCGCAGCAGGTTGCTCAAGTGGTCAGAGCGTCCGCTTCCGATGCGGGAGGTACTGAGTTCGATTCCCAGTGCCGTAGGGCATTCTCCGGATTTCCTAATGGGATATAGCCTAAGTACCCTGGCCTGGCGCTCGGTCTTGTGGCCACTGACGTTTCGAGAAGGCGGCCTCTTCTTTCCGCTCCCTTCTTTCGTTCCTCTTCTCCCTTGCCCCAATGACGCTATGCCTTGCTGCTGCTGCATGCAGAAATAAGCGTTTCTCCTATTTTCGAACCATGGGCGTCGGCAGGGGGGTGCAAAAAGGGCACTTGCCCCCCCTCAAGCCACTCAAGCACTTCCCCACACCCAAGCTATGCCAGTGCTCTCCCCCCTCTCCCAGTCGCGATGCAACAATGGTTTGCACCCCCCCCCCCCCCCCCCCCAAGAGAAAATTCTGCCGACGTCCATGCCTCGAACCACTACTACAAGAACGTTGTGAAGTTTATTGACACTTTAGAAAAAAAAGTAGTTCACAAGACTATCTGTGCAAAGTGAAGATAGATTACATACATACTGACGGGAATGGCATTCGCCTGAATGAAAAACAGCTTGCACTTAATTCTTTAACCGTGGACATGTTAGAGAAAAGACTGATAATAATAAAGATAGTTGGGGATTTTACGTCTCAAAACCACGAAATGATTGAGTGACGCCGTAGTGGAAGGGCTCCGGAAATTTCGACCATCTGGCCTTCTTTAACGGGCACCTAAGTACACGGGCCTCTAGCATTTCGCCTCCGTCGAAATGCGGCCGCCGCGGCTGGGATTCGATCCCGCGACCTTCGGGTCAGCAGTCGAGCACCATAACCACTAGACGACCGAGGCGGGGTAGATAAAACAATGAGTATATTTTACTACGCGCTCCTTTTACGACCTACTTCAAACCAATTAATTGCCTTTGTTCTGCAGTATATGCGTAATAAAACTACGCGGTCGCGTTAGTTATGTTTTGTTTTCACCGCGGAACTGATGCTGAAGTTTTTACAGGTGGTCCTTACGAAAACAGCCATATCTTACTGTCTTTCCTCGCCACTGCTCATCGAGCTCGTGCTGCTTCTCGCGTTTACATTCTTGCATCATGCTTCCAAGGAATATGTTGATTCGTAAAATCTGTCGGTGTGATTGAAAGTATGTTCCATGAATGCGGAAGGCATATATAGTAAGTCAATTGGACGCACGCGCAGGAGAGCACTAACGCTTGGCTTCTTTGACATCAACTGGTTAAAAATAGTTTGTCGCAATTAGAACATCGGGATAGCTTACTAGGAGGATCGCAATTAACTGGTCGCCCAGCGAAAGCGGTATATATGGTGTAATTCCGCCATTTCCAGAACCGGTTGTGCTTGCACGCGGAGATTTCTCGGAAGTTACGTACAAATGCATACAACAACGTCATAGCTCGCGCTTATAGTTAGTTCTTAGTGACCCAATATGCAATGTCGCCGCTTGAAACAAGGTAAAGAAGCCTAAGTGCAAATCAAACGGGTGTATACGTAACTGCTAGAATTCAGTATACTTATCAGTGACCCTCTCTCCGTTACGAACGTTACAGGGGACCTTGTATTCAACTCTATTATACTATGCATATGCACATGTACGAACACGAATGCGACATTTGCGTAGCGCATTTTTTAGAGCGCGTCATCACAATTAATGTACAAGGACCACATGTCTTACTTACTCTGTAAGGCAGTACACCAGTACTTTACATCCCGCGTCAGACGACCTTCAGACCTTAGTAGTAGTAATGGTTAGTGTTTAACGTCCCCAAACCACGATATGATTATGAGGCACAACGTAGTGGAGGGCTCCGGAAATTTCAACCATACGATGTTCTTTACCGTGCGTCTAAATCTTCGAGGCAGTATCATGCGTGAAATGCCGGTCATACATGTGTCCATCCTTCGACACTTCTACGCATTCCTTTCTGTTAATGTTTTGCAACGCAACCTTCTTGGTCTCTGGAGATTGCACGTCTCTCTATCTCCCGCCATCTTGTCGTCCGCGCTTCTATTTGGTAAGTTGTCAGGCAACCTTGTTCAGTGCGAGGCTCTTTCATCTTACGCTCCTGGGGTTTGCTTCTTTGGTCGTGAGCAAACAGCACCTTTTCTTGTTATACCTACACCTGTAGGAGTTAAACGCACTATCTGTAACGAAAAACAGACCAGACCATCAGTGAAGCGTCAGTGGAGAGATCTGTCGTTGGTCTGTTGACAGACACTTTTTGATTTCCCTTCAATTCTTCCGCAGCGCCTGACTTCCACCGGGAAAAAAAAAAAATGTGAGGACACGCTTACGTAGTCATGCGTTTCCTCGCTGTCGAAACATTGTATATAATCGTCGCTGCCACGTGCATGCAAGGTCCATTATTTCTATGTCATAAGTGTATGGGTCGACATCGCGGTTGCTTGTGGCCGAGCAACTCTGAAGGTCATTGCCAACACACATGCGGAAGAGGTTAGTACGTAGCATTGTGCGGTATGTCCTCTAGCGACTTTTCACCGAGTTCCGTAAGTGTCTGAATTATAGAAGGTGGAGAAATAGTGCCTGTAACCGGTGGTTTTATGAACGAAAGAAGGGCAGCGGATCAAGACATTATAATGAAAACTTAAACTGTGACTTTGGGACGGGACACCAGAGTAGAAGTCGACAGGACGAACGCGGACTAGCAGGCTAGAATTTATTGGAATCACACAATATTGCCTTCTGGAACAATGCACGTGCGCAACAACAGGTATGACCACGTGACGATAGTATACGCTCACCCTTCAAGGTCCCTATATCTACCCAAGAAAGTTACGCTATTTTTTGAAGAGATACGCAGACGTTTCGTAGCACCTATCTGGGAAATGTCTAGTTATCCATGAGGCTTTCAATATTCCACGTGCCCTTCAGCATAAGCGTGCGCAGGGTTCCCTTTCAGGAGGGGCGAAGGTTCGTTGCAGCGCCCCCCCTCCCCTATTAAGTCAATATATAGGGCCGACTTTGCGCCCCCCCCTCATAGGTAAATTGGGGGGGGGGGGGGGGGGCCCTCTGCCCCCCTCGTGCGCACGCCTATGCCCTTCAGCCCTTCACTCGCCCCGACACCTTCGTCCTACCAAAGGGCACGTGAAATCCTGAAAGCCTCATGGATATATAGTTAAACATGGCCCAGATAGGTGCGACGGCGAAACACCTATGTATCTCTTCAAGAACGAACTTGATTTCCTTGGGCAGATATGGTTATGCGTGGGCGAGTGTACTATATCGTCACGTGGTCGTGAGTGTTATTTCGCACGCGCATTGTTCCAGAAGGCAAGTATGTGTGACAAGTATGTGTCTCGTCCCAAGCACAGTTTTAGCCCCCCCAACGCACGCTCCTTAATTGAGTGGATCAAGGGCTCGTTTTCTTTGTTAGGCACAGCCTTGTGAAACCAGCAGACAGTGAAGCCAAGGAAGGTATAGGGACTGAGGTTGGATCCACTATAACAATGCGTGTGGCGGAGTCTGTTGACTATAGTGTAGTAATTATGATATAAATCTATAGAAATTAAAGTGTACGAAAAGACATTGTGCCGCCGGTGTAGGGACCAAACCTATATACCACCTTCGGATAACACATCCGATTGACCAATTGAGCTGTCCGCCACGGTGCATCAGTGGTTACGATGCTCGGCTGCTGACCCGAAGGTCGCGGGTTCGACCCCGGCCGCGGCGGTCGCATTTCGGTGAAGGCGAAATGGTAGACGCCCGTGTACTGTGCAATGTCAGTGTACGTTAAAGAACACCAGATGGTCGAAATTTCCGGAGCCCTCTACTACGGCCAGAAATTTTTTTCGGGGGGTGGGGGGGAGGGGCACCTCCTTGATTTCGGGTGGGGCACCTCCTTGAAATTTTCATTTTTCTTTCTGTATGCCACGGCGAAAAATAAATTTCGGGGGGGGGGGGGGGGGGGGCACGTGCCCGGTGTGCCACCCCCTGGCTACGCCACTGGGCGTGCCTCATAATCATATCGTAGTTTTGGGACGTAAAACCCGAGATATTATTATTATTATTATTATTATTATTATTATTATTATTATTATTATTATTATTATTATTATTACCAATTGAGTTACGGCTGCGGTCGTCCTCCCGTCTACTCTACTGAGTATTCCTGCGCGTGTAAATCTGGGAGTGTTAGTCAGCGCCGCTCGTAGCCTTGACGGCGAGTGTGGAAAACTCTTTTTTTCGATTTGATACATGTTTCGATAGGCATATATTGAACGGCTCTCTTTCAATAGCAACCATCCAGTGGCTGAAACTACACGTTGCTGAATTTATCTCTGAGGAACCCGCTTTCACTTGTACGGCTGTTGTCCCAAGTCCCCGGTCCTTTTTTGAATTTCCCTTCCAAGCCAAGCTCCGATGGGTGAGTGGTGGCGTTTCAGATTTCTAGACGATTTCGAAAAAATTGGGGGGACCCTTAATCTTCGCCTTTAAGAGTTGAACGCGATAGCGACATCCTGTCCCGAGTGCCTACTTCAACCACTTAGTGCATACTTGCTATGCATCCACTACGTGGTGTTAAGGGAATACGCGCAGTAAGGTGTGTGCCGTTTGTATTAAACAACGAAATCGTTATGATAGTCACATATTCTGACGCCCGATGGCAATGTACGCTTGTACCACGCAATATTCCTGGGATATTACATGTTATATTGCGACGCCTATATAAAGGACGCTTGCGTTTGCGAAGCATGAAAGTTGTTTTCACTGCATTTCCAAGCAGATGAAGTTATTTTCACTGTACTTCCAAGCAGAGGCGTGGCTGAGTGGTAGCTGCTTGCCACGCAGACGGCCCGGGTTCGATCCTCACTCGGACCCGGAAATTTTTATTATTTATTTTATTTGCAACTTTCTTGATTTTTCGGTCACGGACAAGATGATGATTTTTCGCTCACAACCAACGACTCCGACGCCGGAATTTCTGCGAAACGTGCTCTTAAACGCTATCGCGTTAATACTTGAGCCGTTCCTCAGCAAAACGAGAACGTGCTCAAGGCTCGTTACGTAGGTGGAGTAACTTTTTCTCGACTTACCTCGCCTACATAAGTTCCTCGCAAACTCTTTCACGGGACGTTCTCGATAGAAATATCTCGTGTGAGTCGCAAATTTCATAACAACGTCCTTACTCAATTGCAACAGCTGATAACTCGTATTTGAAGATGCACGATCAAAAGGCGTATCGTAGAGCACCGATTAAGTGAGATATTGGCGTCAAAGAGCATTTACACCATGGTAGAGAAAGCTCATGAGTCCGCGCCGGTGGACTCATCAGTCGACTCACTCAAGGTCAAGCTGTGAGTCTGAGTCTTAGTGAGTCTGGCTGAGCAATATGTTGGTGAGTTTGAGTCCGAGTGAGTCCGGTTGTGGAAAATTTTGGCGAGTCTTAGTCCGAGTGAGCTCTCAGTGCAAAATATATTTCTTGAGTGAGTCTGAGTGAGTTCCATTTTTTTTGCCGACTAATGGGGCTTACGTAAATATTCATTGGTATAAGTCAATTGCATCGCGTTCTTATGTTATCAAATGCTCCACGTAGCAATTTTCGGAAAATCGCGAGTCTGTGATGGCGAAGTTAACGACGGTATATAGCGTTCTCAAAAAAAAAAAAAAAAAACTATTCATAAGTCTAAGCGTATTTAGTGTTTAGTGTCCCTGTAAATTTGAGACAGTTTAACCGTAGCCACTCTTCTTTCAAGATGCCTCTTATCTCGTCTCTAACGCGTGCGCGCGCGCCTCCACAAAGTTTCTCTACGCGCTTATCAGATAAGCCCGAACAGCAAATAATGTGGTCTCTCCTTATCTCGGCGCCGTTTCTCGTTCAAGTACGCATGTATCTCTCCCGCGTGGGTTCGTTTTTCGGTGGGGATATATATACACCAAAGACTCCCCTCTTCCACGCGTCAGCTATGGCGCTCACCCTCAGTCTCGCTTCGTCTTATCGTGCTTGTCGCTCTCGAACGGAGCTCTCCCCGTCTGCTTCACGAGACAAGGGCAGCGACATTGAAAACGACATCTTGGGATACCCGCCGTTTTCAGCTTGTTTATTTGCGCACCCGACACGGTAGCACGGCGGCAAAAACGTTTTCCTCATTCTTGTTTTATTGCTGTTATTTTCGTTGTTTGCCGCAGTTCACATTTCGAAAGCGGTTTACGTGAAGGCGTTGTGACGTTACCAGACTCTAAATAACTATAAGTCATGTGGCGGAAAGCCCTCATACGTTCGCTGTCATCACTATGGAATTGTGTACTATACTACAGGAAGACGGAAAATACCAATGCGAAGCATATATACCACGGAGAATCGAAAGCGAAAGATCGGACGAAATCGCACTGTGTCGATGATGGAACGCTGCCGCAGCAATTATTATTGTTAATAACAATTTATATTAACATTCCATTCTAGATGCGCGTTTGTGTGGGGAGGGGGTGAGGGGGAGTGTAACAAAAAACTTGGACCATCTTCCCGAAGGGAACCCTGATGGGATGCGAAGCAGCAGCGGTGCGCACGGCGTTGACCCGGTTGAAACGGGCGCCATCGCAGATAAACGAGCCGAAAGAGTGTTTCCACTCGACGTGCGGTCGAGCGTTGCGGGCGGTGGAGAGGGTGAAGCGAGAGAGAAGTGACACGTTCAGAGGTGTTGCGAGCGGGCGGAGCAGCCGGCAGCTGCGGACGCTGCCGCGAGCATGCGGCGGGTGAGGGAGAGAGTGAAGTCAGCGCGCACCTGCGAGGGAAGCGTGCGAGGGGAGCGTGTGTCAACGCGCAACTGTGGCGTGACCTACTTGGCGACGTTCCAACACCTACGGCGAGGGGAACGCGTTGCGGCGCATTCGTACGGACTTACGTAACGTACGGCGTTACACACGTGAGTCAAATAGCTGCTTCGCATCTAACGCGCCTGTTTCGTGTGCAATGGTAATATGGTTGGAAAAGCGGTTGTTGTTCGGAAAAAAAATGTTGAGCTACTTCCTGCAGTCCGTGACAGAGCGGAGTCCATAATATATAGACCTTTTTAACGGGCGAGGAGGACAGGACTGGCAACAGCGCTTTCCTCCTTTCTGGCTCGTGCTTGCTGGCTTGGAGTGCGTGTGTTGACGCTGGGATGTGTGTCATTGTCGAGGAATTTTTGCGTGTTGTCGGTCAACTTGCGGATTCTTTTCTTTTTCATTGCATGCCGGCAAGTAATAAGTCAACAGGGAACCACTGTGCTGTTTTTGGGTGTAGTAACAACTACAGAAAAAGGAAACTGCTGTCGGGAGAAAAATGCGAAGTGCATCACCAGACACGGAGTCTTTGCGGCTGCGGACTCTTCAAATGAAATCGTTTTCCTGTTGACGAGGAGCAGCGGCATTTATGGCTTGCAAGCTTAAATAGGAAAAACTTTGTGCCTTCCGCGTGTTCTCGGGTATGTTCAGAACACTTCCTTTCTGGCGAATGAAGCGCAATGGCTCCGATCGACGCCGATGCTCGAGCTCGGCTGTGAACGGAAGAAGGTACGTAGCCTACGGCTATTCCAACAATGACAATATTTTTATCCGATAAACAGCCCCATGTAACATTTCTATCTATCGCAGGTCAAAGTACCACGGCGACGAATAGTAAAGCAAGAGTTGGTGCCTACGAAGAAACGAAGAGTAGGTCGCCAAATAGTCTGTTGTGTAGAGACACGAGGCGCAATTTCGATCGTGATCAAGCGCTATCTGGATTGAGTTGAAAAACAATCGAGATAAGTTTCAAGGCAGCAACAAAGCCGTCCGTGCCATGAAATGGAACTAACCACTAAACGTCAACACACGGCTTCATGTAAGAGCGGTAGCCGATGCGACGGCGTGGCGTAAACAAATAGCGTTAGAAAAGCCGATACCTACAGCGCGAGAAAAAAAATTAACTGTGCCCTGGAAGTGTTGCTGCTCTTCCTGGAAAGGAAAGAGCTGAAAAGATTGCGCGTTCTTCGAGCAGAAAGTCAGTGCTGTAAATATAATGCATCCACCAAGTGGAACTCGTTCGCGGCACCGTATAATCATACAATTGACTCTCAACGGCTTAAACCTACTCAAAACGCCTCACACACTAATTATCTAAAGAACCTGCACCACTTCAATCGAAATTCACCGCGTCAGAACTAAAAAAAACGACTAAAACTGCGGCCGCACGTATACCTACCATGCAACCGTGGAGCTTCGCACAAGTCAAAAGAGTTGCCAGACGAGGGATGGCGGCGCTTGCTAAGCAATATGGCGGCGCCCACGTTAAAAAGGTCTATAGCATAGTTCACCGCCACAGGGAAGGGAGTTGTGTAATTATAAAAAAGTCCGGTAGCCCTCGCCCTATCGGGGAAAATGCGGGGAAGCGAAGCTTGTAGTGTACGTGCCTGACGAACTACTTTTATTTCCTTCTTTTAAATTTCTCTCTATCTATCACATTGTGGGATGCTCCCTCCTGACTGCTTCCTTCCTCCATGCCGGCAATTTAGCCCTCATGCAGGTGCTTAGCAGCGCAACACTTTAGTTGCTACGGGCAACAACGACGGCCGTGCGTTCGTAACCAGGCAACAGTGAAGTGTGGCAGTGTGAAATGACAAGCGACCTCGATAAAAGATCAGATTGCCGTATCAGAAACGGCTAATCGCCGACAAGTCCATGATCGAGACAGCTTCAGTTATTGGAAAAAAGGCGCATACAAATGCGCATTTTCGGGTCGGGGGGGCACCTCCTTGATTTCAGGGGGGGGGGAGCACCCTCTTGAAAACATTGGGGGGGGGGGGGGGGGGGGCACGGGCCCGGTGTGCCACCCCCCTGGCTACGCCACTGGTACACTCGCCAGCGCCATTTTTTTTTTCTTTTTTTTCTTCTTTGCACACGACGCCGCCTCTGAAATTTGTCAGTTACGAAAGCTTTGCTTAAAAATTAATTTGAACCTACCTCAGGGGCGGGCGTCTGCACACCCTCCAACCTCCATCGACCGTGAGACGAAGGCTGCCTCACGCACGGCTTCCACGGAGCGAAAAACAAACGATCATAAATAAATACGATGTATACAAGGTGGAGCCGAGGGTTCTTTCGATTGCGTTCCGTGCTTCTCTCTCTTTCTCTCTCGTTTTGTTTTTTTCACGACGATACGGCTGTCATTTTACTTTCGCTTTTTTTTTTTTTTTTACGCTCGCGTAATATTGCGTGAAGGACGTACTTCAGGAAAAGAAAGAAACAAGGAAAGATGTGGGTAATCGAAAAAAGAAAGGGCGCTTGACTCACGGCAACACCGTTTCATGGGGGGTCGCCCACTTTCCTGCAGCGTCGTTAGCGGTTCGTTCACGCACTCGCGTTGTTGGCGCTTTCTGGCGTAGTATATACCGTGCTTGAGCGATCGTCAACCCGAATGAGCAGCGGACCAGTGCATGGACCGACATGCAGGGGCCTGTGCGCGACGCGCTGACCTTGGGTCACCGCAGCGTCGTGAAATCGAGCTGACCCCTTTGACTGTCGTTGCGTTCTTTACGTAATCAACAAGCACCCGTTAACGCTGTGGTCTTGGATGCGTGGACAATATGTGCACATTTTCCGTGGCCACTAGTGGCGTAGCCAGAAATTTATTTCAGGGTTGTCTGACCCCTCTTTATGTATGGTTGTACGTGTGTTTGTATTGTAGTGAAGAGGTGGCTGCAGCGCTGGGCATTCCTCTTCACTACAGTATATATATCCGAAACAGTTTTATATTTCGTTCACAATTACATTTCGTACCTTATTGATGCTGTGCTGTGCTGCTGCATTCAGAAGCCTTGTCAAGCTGCAATTTTCGCGGCTTGTATTCCGTCAGCCCCACATTTCTCGGGGATAAATAAAACTTCGTTTGATTGATTGAGCGATTGATTTATTGATTTAATTGCAAAATCCCCCCCCCCCCCCCCCCGAAATGGGCTACTTCCTTGTGGCTACGCTTATCTTTATGATGCGGTGATATCGACGTGATTATTGTGATGGAAATACTCTTAAACCTCGTACTGTGACATACATTAGATGCACTCAGATCGTCTTTTGTGGTATTTGGACGGTAAAGGAATGTATGCCAATTTCTGTGAACGGCACAAAAACGCAAATTTTGTGTCGCAAAAAAAAAAAAATTACTCTGTATTTGAGAAATGGTTTGCCGTGCACAGTGGCGTAGCCAGAAATTTTTATCTTGGAGGGATGGTGAGGAGGGGGGGGGGGGGGGCGGCTCTACTACCCTTTGTGCATGTTCGTGCGAGCTTTTGCATGTGTGCGTGTACACTGGCGTAAATCGGGGGGGGGGGTCCTGACCCCCCTTGTGTTCAGGCTCGGGTGGACACTCGCCCCTTGCAAGTGTCCCCCCCTTGAGACTTATCTTTCAGACATCATATGTTTGAATTGGTTGACAGTTAATTATAGGCTATTCAACATTTCTTAATGCCCGTTTATTTCGTAGTGTGCACCTGTGTTGATTCACCTCAACTGTGTAAGGCTATTTAAATCACTACTGTCGCTCGATGTTTCATGGAAGGCTCAGCAGAAAAATGCAGTTACGGCAGCTGAAAACTGATGTTCGTTCTTTTAAATATATTTCAAGGCATGATTTTAATTGTTATATAATTAAAAATAAAACCTACATTTATAAAAACAATATGGCTGCCAAGGCAAGATGTGGGTCCCACCTTGTGATTTTTCTGGATTTACGCCACTGTGCGTGTATATATACACTTGCAAAATTGAAAAATTTTGGAGGGGTCTGAACTCCTCTGGCTGCCTAGTGGTCGTGAGACAAGTGTGAAGTTACGCGTTGGTTTGTTATCTATTCACAGTAAAAGTTACAAGTGCATTGTACTCATAAAATGTTCACTTGTGGGACGACATGCGCCAGGCTTCTAAATTTTCTGTGAAAATGGTATAAAGTCGTACATGTTTGTCCTTATTTTAAAACCAGTTCTGAGATCCCTGTTCAATAAAAAGTATTTTTTAAAATTTATTTTTTTCTTCGCGGCTTTGAAGCTTTTTATACGCGGGGTCTCATGCGGGATCTTCACATTTCTTGTGCAAAATACCTTTTAGACGCTTGAATAAAGCCTGTCCGTGTTTAATATTTAACTTGCTCCTTGTTGCTGAAATATCATTTACATTTTTTTTTCCTTCTAATTATAACATCGTATGGAGAGCCGCGTGTATTAAAGGAATTCCTCATTTGAACCAATTAGTACGCCTGAGAATCACGTCGCGTAGAAACTGCGAAACACAAATGTACACAAGGTAAAAAATGAACTAAATAAAAAAGGAAACTGCACGTGGGGAACGGTGCATGCACTCCTTGCAAAACTGTTTTTATCGTCGAAACAGCCGCCGCTCTATCAGCGAATTCCTTCCCCCCCCGCCCCGCCTGCTAAAAACGCTAACTTTCAATGATTAATTGTCTTTTCGTTCTACAGGCCTACGAGGATTACATATATTTGCCACTTACCGCCGTTTTCGCGCTACATATAAGAGAACTGGCAAAAGAGAGCAGATAGTTGGTGAACACAATAAACCCGCCCTTTTTTTGTTTTATGTCCTTTATTTCCTCTGCGCGCGCAGACTGTACTCGTGCCGCAATCTTTCCTTCTCAACGTGTCTTCTGATTCTTTATTTCTTTTTTCGCGCCTGTCATTGTAAACGGATGCCGGTATAATGCCGGTTCCGGCAAGGCGCGCCGCCGCCCGTGTAGCCGTAGCCGCCATTGGGCCACCGGCAAGCCATACGAACCGTGTACCACGTGACACCGGCAAACCCCGCCGGCCGCCTTCTCTCTTGATAAAGCAGCGCTCCCGGCGAAAAGGCCCGTTTTCCCCCCCGTTGTTTCGCTAGCGGCTAGCGGCCAGTCGCGTTCTCTCTCCTTTTCTCCGAGACGGTTTTTCCGGCCTAGCTGCCCACCGCCGCACACGCCTGCCTGTCTGCGACACTTGTGCCCTTGAGACGGAGCGGTTCACAGGTGTCTTTGCGGCTTGCCGGTAGAATCCGTCTAGAGCGGCAGCAGGAAAGAAACATGGACGCGAGCAGCACCTACCAGGAACTGCGAGACATCGCCAACAGACTCCGCATCCTGTGCATACGTGCCACCAATGCCTCCAACAGCGGGTTCGTAACTTTTATTTAACAAAGCCGTGGTTTTTTTCCCGGATATCGCCTTGGTAACTCGGAGCGCTCGGAACGAGCGCTTGTTCATTTATTGGCAGTTTTCCGTCGTTTTTTTTTTCTTCTTTTTCTGTTTTCCCCGTGTATGATACACAGGAGCAAGTCTTGCCGAAGCACGCCGTTGTGCCGATAATTTTGAAAAGCTTCAGATAGCGCTGCACTTAATCCCAGACTGAGCGCGCGCTATCACGCTGCCCGGTGCAGGTGTCTCCTGAGCGCGTGTGGCGATTTCGTTCGCGTGACGCTCTTATTGCGTGGATGTGACGTGAAATGTTCAGAGCACTTGCGGTAAACGCGGCCCTCCGTCGTTGCTGAATCGGTAGAGCATCTGGCGCGTAATTTGAAGCCTTATAACGCGGAGTATTCGTGGTGCTTGTTTGTTTTATATATATATTTTTTTTTGGTCTAGTTTCTCGAGTGTTAGCCCCGCCCACTTTCTCTGCTCGTGCTAGCTCTCGCGTGAATTTCAGTTCTTGCCGCGTTTTCTCTTGGAATTCTTTGGAACCTTTATTTTTTGCGCTCGTAGTACATTACTAGGGAGTTCTAGAATAGCGTACACGAAGATAGCGGTCCTTGGCCCGCAAGGACCGCTATCTTTGCGGTCCTTGCGTCTGTCTCTGTACGACGCATGCGCATTGGTGACAAACGCTAACTCGAAGCTTTGCGTAGGCTATTTTAAAGCTGCCTACTGCTTGAAGTACCCGCGCCCGCTGTCTTTCTACATGCTCCCAATTACCCTTGAATATTGGAGCTTGGAATTCTAGTTTTTTCGGTTGCAGCACGAGATATTTGGCCGTTTCACGCATTATCACAAGATGTTATTGCGCGTATCATTAGCCTTGTGCCGTACGCGAATGTGGGGTCACCCCCCTCCCCCCCATTTTTTGTGGGGGGGGCGTGGCGGGGGGAGGGGCGGTTTCGCATACATTCTAACAGACGAAGCGCATGGTCTGTGTCGCCCATGTTTTCTGTTTTGAACTTTCGCAGCGCTGCCTTTATCATCCAGAATATTCCAAATAATCCCCACACAAGCTCTTCTGAATATTCTAACAGTTTGACTGAAACAAAATACTAAGAAACGAAGGCACAATACAGCGCTCGTGTTGTCTTTGTCTTGATATTTTTCTTCGTTGCACGGTTGGTATAAATCTGTGCTGAATCGCCAAATTGGCTGCCGTTATCTAGTGCCTATGGCCGCAGATATGTTGTGCACACTGCCTGCGATGTGCACAAACAAGTAAAGGCAAAGTAACAGTAGAACTACACGGTGAAACCTATTGGATGCCGAGAGTCTTCACGCGTGAACTTCTATTACTTTGTGGCGGACTTTTCTTCTTCTGGCACACAACTTGGGATACGAGCTGGTAGTGGGGTCCTGCTTAATAGTAGAAAGAAGTAGCACGAAGAATGGCATAGAAGTGTGGGTAATTAAACCACTGTGTTTTCCTGACCCGTGCTTAAGTGCTACAACTTGTTTTGTTGGCTGGTGATGTACAGCATGTCTTGAAATCCTGGATTAGTGGCTGTAACCATACATGATTATGATAGTTTGTCTTCAAGTGAAAGCTTGACCTACCTTCATGACATTGTAGCCCATGCTTCAGCATCATTTTTCCTTGCAACACAAACATTCAATCTGTTTACAACTGACCATACACTGGCCATCTCAATCAGTCTCTGCATAGTTGACCACACTGTAATGGATATCCGGGCTGCTATTTTGTGGTGATGCCGTTTCTTGTGATAATGCCTTTGGCATTGAGTCAGTGGTCAGAGCAATGGTCTGACAGTCTTATCAGTGGAGTCATCCCACCACAAGGTGTGGACAATAAAGCTAGCACATAATTGAGCAGAAGGCATTGCTACAAAATAGCAGCCCTGCTATGCAAGACTGTTGGTGCCCCTAAACGACCACCATAAAAGCAGTTTAAAACATCTTTCAAGCAAACAAAAAAACTGCTTCCTTAGATCTTGTTCTTTGAACTACTTTGCTGTGGCCCAGAGAGGTTCAAGCATCATTGTATTGGGTAATGATTCTTCTGAAAAGGCAGCTGAACGTGCCTGCTGATAAGATTTCTGATTAAACCAAAGTGTGGCTTGTATCAAGCCGTGTTTACTTGTCAAACAGTTAAGCTGGACAATCGTGTGAAGGTATATTTGTTGATCATTAGGCAGCTTTAGACACCTGCTTTATGTTTACCAGGTGAGATAGTGTTTATGAAGACTGAAGCTTGATGCACAGTGAGCTTTAACAGGGAGAACCTCGGCATAGAACCCATGCTTCAACAGTGGTACTTGTTGAAGCATTGCCTGCATCCTTTAAGTTTCGTTCGTGCTGTGCCTCCGTGATAAGGATTCCATTGTTTACCAACTGTTCAGACTGTTTGCTCTGCATCAATCCTCTTCACTCTCTGTAAACATCTGTGCGTTCCAAGATACTGTCAAGAGCACCAATAAAATGAACTAAAACGTCGTAAATCTTGAAAACTTTCTTCGTTGAGTCTGTGCTGCATGTTTGGATAATCTCAAGAATTTTAGTGAAATAGTAAAATAAATGTTAAGATGGTTTTCTGAATGTTTGTCCATCGATGCCTAACAATTATTGTTCTGCAATTAACAGACCGATTTAGAAATTTTATGGCTATCACTTCATGCGTTACCGCACTCTCTATTTGTGGGTGTTTATGGCTACACCCCTGGGTTTTATATCTTTCATTGTTCTTGTTTTCACAATAAGGCACATTTTTTAAGTGATAAGCGTACAGACATGAATAAGTTGATGTTCACAGATGTGGCGTTTGTTGGTTTTCACGAGTCCGCATTCCATAAACATTGCAGAATCTTGCTCAATAGAGAATTCTTGAACCTGCAACTGTGCATTTTGCGGTATTTGTAGGCACTAGAAACGATGGAAGTGCATAGAGGGAATACGGAATACTTGGCGAAACTTGCTCATTCAAATATGACCTACCTGTGCAGTAGTTGACATGACTGTTTTTAAAATGTGCAGGCACCCCACATCATGCTGCTCCATGGCAGAGATCATGTCTGTCCTGTTCTTCAAGACAATGCGCTACCGATTGGATGCCCCTCGTGATCCCTCAAGTGACCGCCTCATCCTCTCCAAGGTGCTTTGTTTTCTTGTGTTCAGGGTAATACTGGGACACATTGCATTCTTCTGGTGAGCCCTCCCCCAACCTCTGCCCCTGTCCATGCCAATGATTACGACCATTTGCCAGATGCTGCCATGCTAAGAAGCAGATAATCTCTAAAGAAACCCAAAAGAACTGCACGTTTAAGTTCTTTCTTCAAAATATTTAACGATAGTAGTTGCCCGAATGTAAAGGGAAGGTAAAAAATAACCTTAATTATTTTTTACAGCAAAAATACACTGTAAAGTATGTGCAACTATGAATGAAAGCATATATTTACTTTTTAAGCCTTTCAGGGTAGTGTCCGTGCTGTTCACTGCATGTGTGCCATTTCATTAATAGATATTTGTTGACTCCCCCCAATGTATGTTACATAACAATGCTTGGCTACAGTCGTCGATTAGCATGCTGTTAGTGAACGTGACGAGCCCTAAAATAACTATTCGCTTTAAACCGTGTGCAAACCCAATAAACGCAAATGACTGGAGAATTCTGCAAGCAACTGGGTGAAAACAAGAACTCCAAATCTGCATATTAGCAGAACCGAAATCTGATTAGGACATCTTACTGTATGCCAAAGTGAACTTGGGCTACAGTTAAACCTCGTTAAACAAGATGGGATATAAAAAAGGTTATAATGTGCGAATCATAATTCCCCGTGAAAGCCCCGTAGAAACCAATGTATTTAAAACCTCCTTTTAACGAGGCAAGAAATCGCCTGTTACGGCATATTGGGAACAAATTTTCCAATGTCTCAACAGTGCGAAACACCGATTTGAGACAATGTGCCACACAACTGTATTTAGCAGTTCAAAACTCCAGTTGCGCATCCACCAGCAACATGCACGAAGCTGTACGGCGTACCATGCGCACGCTGCTAAGCCCGCGAAGCCATTCTTGCCACCCTGCTGCACACGGTGTGCATGGCCGCAAGGCGCTTTTGCCCACTACTTGTTTTGGGTAAGTGCAGTGCATAATACTTGAAATAAATGCCCGCTGCGGCTATGACGAAATATTATTTATAACAAGCAAATCGCAGCCCCTCTTCAATTTCATTTTAACGAGGTTTAACTGTATCTGCCATCCACCTTTGCAGGGCCACGCAGCACCCATCCTTTATGCAGCCTGGTCGGAAGCTGGGCTGTTTCCTGAAACGGAGCTGCTGAAGCTTCGCCAGATCGACAATGACCTTGAAGGCCACCCAACACCTCGGCTCCCCTTTGTGGACGTTGCCACAGGCTCCCTGGGCCAAGGGCTGAGCTGTGCCGCTGGCATGGCCTACACTGGCAAATACTTCGACAAAGCCAGGTGTGTATATTTTAGCTATTGGGTGCAGGAGGCCGAGACCAGTGTAGTTGCCAAACTCCTCCGCAAAGGGAACTGAATCTGATTATTTTTAAAGCACGGGGAAAGGTCAATGTTCCTATTAGTGCAAGCTTAACAAGCGAGAAAGAAATCTAATCAAAGACAAGTGATGACACTGCTTTGGCATTGCAGCTAGAACGCCTTGGTTTTGCCAACTTTAGAGGTTGTCTCGCCAAATTGCTAGCTAGCTATTTCGATAGCACAGGAAAAAAATGATCTGATCAGACCTCTTTCTCGGGACTACAGCCCTGTGCTCTGACAGGGCTCGGGAACTTGAGCAAGGTATGGCCTATACAGCCATACCATGTGCAGCCAGCAGCTCGTGAGGCTGTGGAATGTATACTATGTATATCGCATCATATGTGAAGAGATGTTTTTACATTTGAACACAGATATTAGAGTTCCAAACACTTGTGCACTGTACATGGTAGCATGTTGAAGGATGCCAGGTGACCACATAACTAGGTGCTCTTAACTAGGGCATCCCTCGTAACCTACCGTGCAATTTTAGTGTTAAAAACTCTCATTTCTCAACTTGGCTAACTGTCGTGCTGTGCAGTTCAGCTAAGCCAGATCACCTTCATGGCAGACAACACAGCACAAAAATGCTATACAATGCTCTGATCGGGAAGAGCACCTAAATGCTCTGCTCTCCTGCAAGCTTCATTGTAGTTGGTTGGAACACCCTGTAGTCCATTGGTGCTGCATTGATCGAGTAGCTAAGGTGATCTCCTGGCGAGCACAAGGCTGCATGTACAATGCCATGCCGCGATGGAGAGAATGCAAAGAAATGCATGTTCTTTTAATTAGGTGAGTATGACGGCATGCCTGGTCAAAATAATCTGAAGCCTTCCTCCAAGGCATCCATTGCACTGGCAGTCTTCATATAGCAACTTCTATAGCAACTTGGAGTATAATATTAATGAGAATTAACAATGATGCCAAGGAAAGTATAGGGGATGTTATTAGAAGTAATTTTAATATAAATGTGATGAAAGAAAAGTGGACAAAAAGGTAACTTGCCGCCGGCAAGGGCCGAACCTGCGACCTTCGAATAACGCGTCTGATGCTCCCACGTTTAAATGCACATATATACCCTATAAAGTGGACGGAGGGATGACTGCCGCCGTAGCTCAGTGGTAGAGCATCGGACGTGATATTCGAAGGTCGCAAGTTTGGTCCCTGCCGGCGGCAAGTTATCTTTTCGTCCGCTTCACATCTAAGTTACGATTACTTCTAATAACATCCCCTATACTTTCCTTGGCATCGTTGTCTGTTAGTTCTCATTAATATTGGGTCTAACAAAGAAAACTAGCCCTCACATTTACACAACTTGGAGTATAGTACTATTTCTTACAGATGTGGCCCTAGTAAAGGTTGTTGCTAGAATTATCAGGTGGTGTTTACTTTTACATGAGTGCATTTTTTGGCTTCTCTAAATTTCCTTTATTTTCTACCCAACTTGCATATGCTGTATACAGACCTGCAAGCATTTCATGACACCTTAGCATAAGATTGGCTTTCCTTAATTTGTGCCAGTAGGGTAATGCAGTGCTATTTCTCTATGCAGCTATCGAACCGTACTGCATAATTGGCGATGGTGAGTCGGCAGAGGGTTCCATCTGGGAGGCCCTGTCCTTTGCGGGCCACTACAAGTTGGACAATTTGGTGGCCATCTTTGACATCAACCGTCTGGGCCAGAGTGAGCCAACAGCGTTCCAGCATCAAATGGAGATCTACAAGACCAGGCTCGACTCCTTTGGGTACGTTGCACTCAACGTCTCCCACAACAGTACTGTATTTACTACTCGTGCCGTGATCGCACACCCTAAGTCTTGGTCAACTTTTTTGAGAAATAAAAAGTATGATCATTATGCGAGTAAATATGGTATTTGGTTTTGTTTGTGCATTTTTATGTACTTGTATGTGCAGGCTTTTCTGAATGTGCATTGCTAGCTGCTACTCGCGAGATGCATCTGTTATGAAATCCCAATACAGTAAAAGCTTGTTAATTCGGATTTCACAGGACCAGAATAAATTTCTGAATGAACTGAATTTCGGGTTATCGAAAGTATCAAGAGAGCATACGTCAATATACTTTCATTTTCTTCATAAATATGCAAATCCTGTACTTTGCGTAAGAGCCGTGTAAAAGCTGCAATTTTCGCCATTCGAGACTTTGTTCACCATGTGACCACAGCTCAAGACCTCCCCCTGTTAACCTGAAACATACTAAACCAAAACGAACCCAAAATGTTATCGTTGTTACTGTACGGTTTGCGCTGATGACAGTGGCAATGCAGGCTGCGCTGCCTCGTTTTGGTTGTTCGTGAACGCAGTTTTCGCTCCTTTTTGCATATTTATGGTGCTTCGCACTCGGCGCACTCCAAGAATCGCCTGAATTAACTGGATTGGAGCCAAATATGGCCAAATGAACTGAGGTTTTGATGCCTTTAAACAATGGATATGCTTGGCAGGCACAGGCGTGTGTGCGCAGGGTTCCTCTTCAGGGGGGGGCGAAGGCTCATTGCAGCGCCCCCCCTTCCCTATTAAGTCAATGTATGGGGCAGACTTTGCGCTCCCCCCCCCCCGCGCCCCCCTTCTTAGGTGACGAGGGGGGGGCAGCCACCCCCTCTGCCCACCTCGTGCGCACGCCTATGTTAGCAGGACTAGAGAACACGTAAAAATAAGATCTTCCGAATTAACGTGGGCCGGATTAACGAGCATTTACTGTATCAATTGTACGGGGCTCATGATGGTGCCCACTGCATCATTGGTTTAAAGTAGCCATTGGCTATTGCCATGTCATCTCTTGGTGCGGATGTTTGTTGGTTCTACAGTGTCGGAAGTAGAGTAGATGTGCACGAGTCTCTGCCATAAAACGATTGTGGTTAAAGAATAGCAATAGGCACCTGCATTTCCTGCACAGTTCAATGACTTTTGACGTCCGTGCACAGCTTCAACACGTACGTCATTGATGGCCACGACGTCGAGGCACTGTGCAAGGCCTTCTCGGATGCCGCCAATGTTCGCAACAAGCCAACTGCAGTGCTTTGCAAGACATACAAGGGCAAGGGCATTGCAGGTACTTCTGTTGCAGAGCTCTTTATCTTCCCTGCTCAAGGTTCTCTTCATTAGTGATATTGCCAAGATGGATGCTGTGTCTTTAGGATTGGGTCGACCACTCGGAAGTACAGTTGAACCTGGTTGCATCGAGCTTGTGAAAAAAAAATCGGAGTTACATTTGTACAGTTGAACCCCTTTGTCAGAGACATGAACTAGGGATCAATTTTTGTCCCTTATATGTGGTCTCTTATAAGCAGGGAACGATGTTCTCATTTTCTGATCAACCCCTATTCCCATGTAGGCACACTGGTGTCTTATACCTGTCTGTTATATCGTCTCTTATAAAGGGGTTAAACTGTATATAAATCCTCTAAAGGATTAGATATTATGTTTTCATACTGTATATAAGAGCACATTATACGAGAAACAACCTTTATTTCTGTGCTTTGCTTTGGCAATAGTCCAGTATTCTTACTGCTTTAGCATTCTCGGAACCTGCGACAGCAATCGTTTCTGCATGTTCTCCAAGGAGTTGGGAACTGCAACCGTTCATTCATGCGAAAACTCTGGACTAGAATGAGTGCACCAGTCACCTTCAAGGAGAACAAATGGGGCTTTTCTCACCTCCTCCGCTTTCAGTTGTGACCTAATCCCACGTTTGGAGCGATGGAAAATCCTTGGAGCGGAGGTTGTTGCTGGAGCCAATTTTTTTTTGCAAGTGCTCTTGCATTTTTCAAGGTAATTTTGAAGAAGTCAAACCACTTATTGAAACGTTGGCTCCAGCGACATGCCCCTGCTCAAGGATTTTTCATCTCTTCAAGCCTCTGTTTTCTTCTGAACTCCTGCCTTGTCTGGATTTCAATTTAAGTTTGTGACGTACTCGTCTCTTTCGAATTCTCCCGTAGTCGTGACACCATTGTCTGTTGTCAACGACTCGCTGAAATGCCTTCCATTTGCTCCAACCCAGAAATCTTTTCTGCCAGAGATAAATACTGTCTTGTAATGCACTCGATAAGTCGGTTCTTACGAAATTTCCTTGCCGTTTGCTCAGTGAACGCTGAGTTACCGACTGACTGTGGGCATGACTGAATCGAAAGTTGTCGGTGACACTTAACCTTTCTTACAGTGGTCGTTAATTGAAAAATGCCATAGTGTGTAGTATTGATGAAAATTGCATCATGCTGTGCCCTTTTGAAATTACTGTGTGCAGAGCAGCCCGGTAGCAATGCTGTTGCGCTGCTTAGCTGGAGTTCACTGGTTTTATTGCACGACAGCTGCACTTTGATGGGGTGAAAAATTCAATAACTTGTGTCCTCTCATTTAGGTTAGATTTGAAAGAGCTCCGAAGTGGTCAAAGTCGGTTACTTCAATGTTTTTCATTATCAGTGCGGTTTCATTGTGAAACATCCCAGAATCCAATGCAATCCTTTACTGAAGCGCACCGCTAATGCTGAATGCTCTGCCCAGGTATCGAGGACTCTGAGAACTGGCACGGCAAGCCGTTGGGCGACAAGGCGCCCGCTGCGATCGAGGCACTCGAGAAGCAGATGGTGAGCAAGGGGCCGTGGAAGCTGGCTCCTCAGAGGCCCGGAAAAGGAGGATGCGCCCCCAGTCAACATCTCCAACATTCGCCTCTCCGAGCCTCCCAACTACAAGATTGGGGGACAAGGTGATGCTGTACTTCACCTGTTGTGAAATAAATGGTGAAGGTGTTCGGTTAAACCTATATAGTCTAACCTTGCTATAATGAACACTGATATAGCAAATTATTGCTTATAGTGAACTAAATATGAACTTTGGTTGGTCATGGTACATTTTAGTGACATTGTCTTTCTCTAGCAAAACCAAAAACTTGAGAGCTGCTGTTGGAACAAAAAAATATTTGGTTCGCATGGGGCTTGAAAATAGAAAGGTGGCAAGAAAATCGAAATACCAAATGACGATTCTCAACCACATCTCAAGTTAGTGTGGTTGGGAATTACTATGAAGAGATATTAGACAATTGTGAATTAGTATGAAGATACCAGACAAAAGAATGCATCCTTCTTTGAATAAATATGAACGTGAGCCTGTTTTGTCAAGCTAATTTTGATGCAATTTCACCTTCTCGTACTCCAGTCTACTTAGTTCAAATTGCCACCCGGAGGCAGGTAAATATTACTTCGTTCATAGTCGGTTTGAAGCCTGGAATTTTTGTATCCAGTATCCTTGCGTGAGCCAGATTGCAAATACGTGACTATATTTAATTTCTACTGTTGCAAAACCCGCCACGGTGGACTAGTGGTTACAATGCTCAAGTGATGACCCGAAGATCGCAGGATCGAATCCTGGCCGCGGCAGCTGGTTTTTTGATGGAGGCAAAAATGCTCGAGGCCCATGTGCTTGGATTGGTCGAAATTTCCGGAGCACTCCGCTGCGGCGTCCCTCCTAATCGTATTGTGTTTTTGGGACAATAAACCCCAAAGATTAAGATTCTTCCACTCGCACATTTCCACCCCAGTTCTCAGCAAAACGAAGTGTCATCTCTTTAGAGGACATGCACCCTTGGGGAACTTAGCAGTAGGGAACTGCCACACCTAAAAATAAGCTCATTTTCTTTGCGCAGGTTGCAACACGTCTTGCTTATGGCACTGCACTGGCAAAGCTGGGTACCAACAACAGCCGGGTCGTTGCGATGGACGGTGACACCAAGAACTCGACATTTGCTGACAAGTTCAAGAAGGCGCATCCGGATCGTTACATCGAGTGTTTCATCGCTGAACAGAACTTGGTAAGTCCTTTTGTTGGGACTGCGAGAAATTCCCGAGTCTTGTGAAAGTTGTCACCCTTGGCAGGGGAGCACTATTTGAAGTGAATAGTGATTTGCTCGAAGTATTTCGAATCGAATTTGAATAGTATACATCGCACATTAATATTTGTCATCACCCAACTAACCTGCACAATGTTTCTTAAATTAAAACAATGCATGTGCCAATGCCATTCTTTTTGGTTCAGAGGAAGTGGAAGCAACTTCGAATAGTAGCAGAATTTTACTTTATGTAGAAGGAAAGTGGTAACCTGCAAAATATGTTGCGTTTAAAGTTTGCTATACTTGGAGCATTTAAGCCAGTATGGTACACCAGCGCTGGATAGGTGGTGCGCTGAAAGGGCACCTGGTGGGTAGTCGCGACACAACTCGGCCGCTCGCGCCCAGACGACAGGCCGCAGTGAGCGCACGCACACACGTGCATTTCCGTGCTCTATTTTGGCACGAACACTTCGAGCAGCCATTGCACCAGTAATACTGCACTGTGGTTTAACTTTGTTTGAAGGCTACTTTCACAGGGAGGCACTGAAAAAAGCTCTAACGACTACGTCCATGCATACGGCTTCGAAAAGTGTCAAGTCCATGCGGCGTTAATACCACGCTGCCCACTTCTGCAGTAGAGAAAGAGGCAAGGAGTAGCTGTGTCAATTTTTTTCGGCCGTGGTATCTATGCCCAGTCAGCAGTATGTATGCATGCGGAAGTTGATCAAGGAAACCGCCATGGTAGCGTAGCACGTATGGTGTCGTGCTGCCATCGTCGATGGTGGGGGATAAATTCTCGTCCACGACGGCAGTGTTCTGATGGGGGCAAAATGCAAAGAACACGCGTGTACTTAGATTTACGTGTACATAAAAGAACCTCAAGCTGTCAAAATTAACGCAGATTCCCACACTACGGCGTGCCTCGTAATCCTACAGTGTTTGGCACGTAAAACCCTAGCAATTATCTATGTTCGTCAAACCTCCATTCTAAGCGGACACAGGCAAGCGAAAAAAACTAAAACGATGCATTAGACAAATTAAACTAAGAGTAAAAATCGGACATTTGACACTTCTCTACAGAGGCATAAATTCCGACGTCACTTCGCCACGGCAGCCAATGCAGAACGAAGCTTTACTGCATTGGCCGACTCCAGAAAGCTACGCTTCGAGTAGTCCGCTGCTTTATTTGTAATAAGAACCCTGAAACGGAGGCATCTCAGCATCGAGTGTCCATCGCGCGTGTATTTTATAACAGTTCGGTGACTTATGTGAACGTGCCCCCGCACACATCTCTTAGACAACACAGCTATCCTTCTATGTAACTGTTTGCAAATGTAGACTACTTGGCTATCTTATCATTCACTTTACGTGGTGGCATAAGGAGGAGCATGGTGATGGTGGTCAGATGAAAAAAGTGTTACGTATGCAGTATGCCGCATATCCTCATTTTATTTCCGATAAAACGCTGGTTAAATTCTGCTCTTTGGCACTGGTTTTCACTGCTGGCAGTCTTCACTATCGAATAAATCTAGCAGACTTGTGCAATTCTGTTTAGAGAGCAGCCAAACGCCACTTGACAGGAGAGCAAGAGCAGAACATACTCTGCTCGCCTGGATGCAATGCCACCTTCGTTCTTATCCATATGGTTTAGAATGAAAAACGTAGGATACGTCCTCCCTCATTTCTAAGTATTGTGGCACTTGGATATGCTACAGTACCGGCACTGTCCTCTTTTTTTTTTTTTTTTTTTTTTTTTTTTTTTTTTTTTTTTTTTTTTTTTTGGCGATTTGCACCAACATCGCCTCTACCAGTAGCGGCTCTCGTTGGCGAGAGCGGCTAGGATACGCACACCTTGACCGCGGGGCGGCGCTCTCCGCACCGTGGAGACTCGAGCACTGGTTCCCTATAACAAGCTTTTAAAACTTAAAACATGATGAATCGATGGCAGGGTAACATGTTCATTTAACCTTGAAGGTGGGCTTCGCGGCAGTGCGGATTTTTTCTGAATAGGTGTATTCATGGTGTCGCACCCCTGCACTGCAGTGAAACCACCATTACAGGGGGTTACATGCGGGCTAATGTGCATCTCTTCGTTCATTTCGAATACTTCGAAATTTCCAATAATTCTTTTTCACTTGAGCTTCTAGCTGCGCTCTTGGTGTGCCGGTGGAGAACTTCGTCCGAGGCGCTGAGCTAATCGTGTTTGACAGGTGGCAAGAAAACAGCAGCGCGAAACGGCTGAAAGCCAGAAGTGCCGTGGACTAGCAAAGCAATTTAAAACTTCTTGTCAAAGGCCTACTCCGACTTAACACAAGAATTATTAACAATATGAAATACGTTTTGCCTCCAATGCAGGTGGCATCCTCAGTATTCAGTGGCAACAACAAAAAAAAAAAGTGGGGGGGGTGAATGAGTGCACTTCGATCAGTCCATTAGTGGCACGCATGTCCTCGCAAATGTTCGGTAGGAGGCTGCGCTTGCTGTTGCAAGTCGATGCGTCGTGTCGAAGAATGAACCAAGTCTCCCGAAGACCCCCCCCGCCCTCCTTCGCTCTCGTTCATGATCCAGTGTTGTCGCATTGTTTAGGTCAAAGCTATGCCCTGTCCAGCAGTGTTCAACAAGCTCCGTTTACGAACGCATTGCACGGTTGCCTTTAGCAACCTTCCCTTTCCGCATCATACTTGTATATGATCCCGCACTGATCATCCGCCGGTGTGAGGTCTTTGGGCAGCATGTCCTTGTGTTTCGCGAACACGTGTCCCGAGATATAGCGGGGCTCAAAAAACGGTTTGTATGACCAGCCATAGGCCTGCGCACGAGGGGGGGCAGGGGGGGGCGACCACCCCCTAATCACCTCAGACCCTTCCCTTCCCCCCGCCTGAAGGGGAACCCTGCGCACGCTTATCTGCCAAGCGGACGCAAAGCTTTCTGAACAGGGTCTGATACAACTTGGAGAACATACGGCATAAACTCAATGGACGTCGTCTTCTCTCGTTACGCACTGGCCGTTCCTCTTTGTGCATTTTTAATAAACAAATTCTTTGATTTGGTATGTAATCAATTAGCTATTTTACATGCTAACAGAAAAGTAACGACGTTACTTTTTAATGGTAACTGTAACAAGTTACTTTTGGAAACTCTGTAACTGTAACAGAGTTACTTTTTTGTCTTAGGTAACTGTAACAGTGTTACTTTTTGCTGGTAACGTGCCCATGACTGCACCCACACCCTTAAGTTGCAGTGTTCAAACTTGACATGTCCTATTTTCAGGTTGGTGTGGCCATTGGATGTGGGTGCCGTGGGAGGACTGTTCCCTTTGCGAGCACCTTTGCTGCCTTCTTCACACGAGCATTTGACCAGCTGCGAATGGGTGCGATCTCGCAGGCCAACATAAAGTGCGCGGGTTCCCACGCTGGCATCTCTATCGGTAAGCTTTCCCTTTCGGTGTGCAAGGATTGCGAGGGACTGTCCTTTTAGCGTGAATAAATTGTGGGGACCTGTTCAGGTGTACAGATCTGAGAGCGTGACAATGTCCTAGCAAACCTGTGGAGCGGTTTGACCAACCAATGGTGGCTGTACTCATTTTTAGTGTAGTTTTCTTGAAGTAGGACATGGCAAATGCAGACATGACTTGTAATGAAACCACTCATTTTAAACAAGCCTCGTGTTGTGTGGCTAGCCCTGTCTTCATTTGGATGATGATTGAAACAGCTGTTGGGCACACCTGCATTTTGCACTCTTGTGAATTATAAAAAGGGGTTTGCACTCTCAGCTCTCAAGTCTCATCTGACGCGAAAACAGCTTCGTTAAATTCAGGAATTTGTTATAAGCGTACATTCCTAACACTATCTATGACAAGCTAACTGTTGATTATAACTAGGTTTGTGCAAATATTCGAACGTATATTGCAGTTTTCGAATTCTCTTCAATTCAAATATAAATTATTGGAAATTTCGAAGTATTCGAAATGAATGGATAGGTGCATATTAGTCCGCATGTAACCCCCCCCCCCCTGTAAAGGTGGTTTCACTGACATGGAGTGGTGCTATACCGTCAATGCACCTGTCCACGGGAAATCCGCACTGCCGCAAAGTCCCCTTTCAAGGCTTCATGGTCATATTACCCTCACATCGATTGATCATTTTAAGTTTGAGAGCTTGTTATGCCAGCTTATATGCTCATAGATTTTAAAGCGTAACATACTTTACAGGTTACCACTTGCATTCTACCTAACGTCAAATCCTGCTACTATTCAAAGTTGCTTCCACTTTCTTTTAACCAAAAAGAATGACATGTACACATGCCTTGTTAGAATTTTAAAAAAAATATTGTGCAAGTTAGTTGGGTCATAAGTTAACACATATTCTCTTTTTATATATATATGTGATATATACTATTCGAATTCGATATGAAATCATTCGACCAAATCACTATTCGCTTTCAACATAAAATTTACTATTCACACAAGCCTAATTATGACCAATAATTCATTATATCATTGTTTGTTACATCGAGGTTTAAGTGTACCGTCGCCAGATTGTGGATGTTCTCTTTATGTTGGCAGTGTTTTAGTGCCGCTGTAACGGGTCACTGTGGGGGGTTGCAAGACCTTCAAGATTTCAATTAAGTGGAGCCCTTGTTTTGCAGGCAATACTCTTGTTTCATTTTCTGTAAGCTTTTGCAAGTACAAGTTTTGCTTTCCAAACAAAATTCTCAGCATGCACTCCGAACATGAAGTATTGAGAACTTGGATTTTTGGTGTAGCGTTGCAACCCACCAGCACATCTTAACCCTTTCAGATGCCACCTATGAAGAACTGTCTGTAAATGGGTCAAAATAATATAACGTTATTTCAAGGCACTCAGTATACTATTTCAACAAAAATAATGTCATAATATGTTCATTTATGTGTGTTATAGTAACTTATTCTAATTAAGTTCTAATTAAATATCTGTTTATCCTGAAGTCATTCATGCTCTATTTTGGCATAAATAGAATAAAATCTCTGGCTAGAAATATAGTACAAATTCGTTTTTCGTTATGTCCATTTAGAGCAAAGAAAAAGTATACTTTTAACATGGCTCGCAGAACGCGGCTCATCGAATGACTCGTCGAACGGGGTAGTGCCTTCAGAAATGTGATCATACGCAACAGTACGCTGCGAAATGAAGTTAAATGAAGACAAATTATTATGCAGCAGGTTCAGTCTATCCGAAGCTCAATGTATCTCGCTCTCTCTTAGCCGCTAATTTATACAAGGAGCAAGAACAAGTCATGTACACAATTGTGTACATAGCGTCTCAAAGGGTTAAGACACTATCGCATCAAGGACAACATGGCGTGTTCTTCCTTGCCCCCATCGTGATGGTGCACCGGTTGGTTGCAAAACTGTAAACATAATTGTGTGCAATTGATTCAGCTGTATGAATTATTTTGAATTATTTTCTTCCTCCTTCTATCAGGTGAGGATGGGCCATCACAGATGGCACTGGAAGACTTGGCCATGTTCCGGTCCATTCCCAACAGTGTTGTCTTCTACCCGAGTGATGCTGTCTCTTGCGAGCGTGCCTGCGAATTGGCGGCCAACTACAAGGGCATTGTGTTCATCAGGACATCACGGCCAAACACTGCTGTGATCTACCGCAATGACGAACACTTTGAGATCGGCCGAAGCAAGGTAAGGGCTTTCTCATTTTGGATGGGTGGTCTACATTCCAATAAGATTGTCGCGTACGTGACATCCACCTTCTATCCAGACACTCGCACACGCACTCAACTGGAAAAATTTCGGGGTGGGATTTCTCTGTGGGGAGGGAACACGCGTTGTTGGTCCATTGTTGCAGAAAAGCCTATCATCACTTTAAGAATGACTAAAAATGTCAGAATGATAAAACCGCAGGCATAATGCCAAAATTTACTTATTCTCTATTTTTATTGATTACCAGCACGTAGCTGGCCTTTTTCTATGAGCAGCAATAAACTTCATTGTGGTAGACTTGGTGTGAACCTGTTTTCTTTTCCACATCAGAAACTTGCTTTGTACTAGAAGTAAAATGTTCAATATGAATTTTTAAAAAATAAATATCAACCTGCTAAAAGGTTAACCTCCAAGTTTGCTACTTCAGTATCAAGAATGCTGTATCTTTCTGATAGCTTGCATGCTTTTTATGGCACTTGGAAGTACCAGCGGTCTAAGCAAGCAAGGAAATCCAAATAGAGGCTGAATTGAGAGCGAGGTGGAAGAGATTGATGGATGGATGGATGCGTAACTTCATTGTTAGTCCTGAGGTGCACGACTCAACGCGCAGCGGGCCGCTCCCACGTTGGGATGAGAAAAAATTATGGAACGGAGGGTGTTCAAGAATTTTTGGCTCCAGTAACACCTAGTCAAGAATTTTTTCATCTCTAAGCAAGGAAAGGCACACAAGTTAGACTATTATTGATTCTCAAATACGTGCCAGTGGGTAGGAATGGGCTTCACAAGTGTCGGTGGGCATATTCTGCAGGTGGTATTGAGAAGCGCCGAGGACAAGGTCCTGCTGATTGGTGCTGGTATTACCCTGCACGAGGCACTGCACGCAGCGGAGGCCCTGAAGAAGCAAAACATCCACGTAAGGGTGTTGGACATCTTCTGCTTGAAACCCTTCGACCAGAAATTCATCATTTCCAACGCCAGAGATTGCGGCGGCCGCATTGTCGTTGTTGAGGACCACTACCCCGAAGGTAAGTTCTTGTAATCAAGCCTGTATTTGTTTTATTCCGAATTCACCATTGGTCATTCCTGGTTGGGCTAAAAAGAAGTTGGGATCTGGCCATTTTACCTGTCCGTCAAACCAGCACGTTGAAAAGAGTATGCAGTGGTTATGCTTAGCTGTGCTAAAAACTTCAAATATGTGCGGGCAGGCGAGAATTCTGGGGGAGAAACTGCCCTCGTATTCTCACTGACGCAGCCCCTGGTGGTTCCATCTTGCAGGGCTAAGATGAACTAGGCATTCGTGTACAAAATTGTTATTGCAGCAGCCCGGTGCATTCTACTTCTCTGCCGGCGTAAATTCTCGGCAGTGGCCTAATACTGAAAGAGTTGCATGTGTAAGCATTTTTTCCTCCAGGACACTAGGCGGAAACGTTATCATGCTTGTGCAAAGCGTTGCAAGATGTGGATACCATCATCTGGTAATCCGATGTTCAATAAACCCTTCGTGTATACCGGACAAGCTAAAATCTATTGTCGACTCTAGAGTTGTACGTGAGAGTATGACTGCACACCGAAGGTTTGAAACAATGCACAGGGTCGTCCACTCTTAAGATGAATGACCCCTTACTTCCTGCACATTTTGTGTGCGAGTGTTCTCAAGTGTGCTATTTTAAATTGCGCATGGCTGACTATATACAGGTTGTTTCAGCTAACCTGTATGCACTACGCGTGTCGAATGGGCCCACCATGTTTGAGCTGTACGTCGCACGTCGGGATATTTACTTCCAATCCGGCACGCTGGGTAATTAACAAATACTGCTTAATTAACTTTTAATTAGTAACTCTAGCAAAAAAATCTTCAGAGCCAAAGTTGTAGAAATGTCGGAATATTATATCCATGATAAAATAACTGCCAATCCAGTAAACTGGGTGATTAACAAAGATTGCTTAGTTAACCTTTAAAGTAGTAACTAACAAAAAATATTCATTAGAAAAGTGTGATGTTTGCTCAGCAATGTCTGATTTCATCTGGGCTAACATGGCTTTCCTGGTTAATTTTTTTTTCCAGCTTTTTTATAGTGCCTAAAATTAAAGTATACTTGCCACAAGTTAGCTGAAACACTCCGTATAGATTTAGGCACACATTAAAGGACACAGTGGGTGTCAAAATTAATTTCATGTGCCCCGTAATCATATTTAATTGTCGTGTAAAAACTAGGCTTGTGCGAATATTTGTTCAGCTTCGAAACGAATTTAAGTTGCTCAATTTCGAAGTATTCGAATTGAACGAATAGACATATAAAAACCTCATGTAACCTCGTGGAAAGGCAGTTTCACTGCAGTGGAGGGGTGCCATACCGTGAATACACCTATCCAGGGTAAACCCGCAGTGTCGTGAAGCCCCACCTTGAAGTCAAACGAAGAAATTATCCTCGCATCGTTTCATCAATTTTTTAAAAAGCTCGTTATACTGGCTTATATGCTCTAAATATAGTAAATTTTAAAAGGTAGCGTATTTTACAGGTTACGAATTGCATTCTACCAACAGTCAAATCCTGCTACTATTCAAAGTTGCTTCTACTTACCTTTGAACTAAAGACTGACATTTGCACGTGCCTTGTTTCAGTTTTAAAAAACATTGTGCAGGTTAGTAGGGTCATGACAAATATGCAAATTTTTCTTTATAATATGTGATACATACTATTCGATTCGAAATTATTGGACCAAATCGCTATTTACTTCGAGTTCACTTTGAACCTAAAATTTACTGTTCGCGCAAGCCTAGTTAAAACCCCAAAATTTAATCTATTTTTCTACCTTAGGTGGCCTTGGAGATGCAGTTCGCACAGCTGTGGCCATGGAGAGGGATATTGTGGTGAAGCACCTCGCAGTGCGCGCGGTGCCGCGAAGCGGCCCCTCCGCCGCTCTGCTCAACATGTTCGGAATCGACGCCGAGCACATCGTCAAGGCTGTCCACGAAGTCCTCAAAGTCTGATTCGTATTCAAATTTCACCAACCATCGTCGTTGCGGCAGAGTTGATTAGGTCCTGCTTGCATTAAAATAACCGTTCGCTTGTTACATCCTTTGAAGATATATATATTTTTTACGTGTTGCGCTCATTACAAGCAATTTTCGAATGTATACACTGCCTAGTAAAAACTTCTTTTGTGTTTTCTTCAAGAAATTGTTTCTGTGTCTCCCATATTGACTGAGGAATATTCAAATTCCACAATACTTATAGCAGGAAGACTTGTACTTGCAGCAGGAAGCACAATGGCACTGTTGCGAACTGATAGTGTCGTGGAAATAGTAGTGGGCATGTGGCAGCCAAACTTCATTGAAATCCGGATGCACACACATAGAAAATCTCTTGTAGTTATGCAGTGCTCTGGATTTACAGTAAAGGATTATGTTGTGGCTATGTGCCACACTGAGACATCAAACCTTTTCCTAGTTTTTTTTTTTTTTTTTTTTTGTTTTTTTTTTGTTTTTTTTTTTGCCATGGACTATAGAAAAACTTTCTTTTAGTTACCCATTTGATTCCGCATGTTCCACTAAAAACTATTTACATGAACTTTATTTGTAAGATACAAGCAACTTCTTTAGTTTGCAGAGAAATGGCTTCACTGCACTGCACCACTGAAAGTGTCCTAACTTTTGCAGCCTTCGTTGCAAAAAAAATGTTTTATTGAAATTATAGAAACAAAGCACAGGGAAAACTCGGCCTGTGAAAAAAAAAAACGCTGATGGGGGGTTTGCTTACATCTGTCAGTGTCCACCGCCTCTATGTCAAGACACGGTTATCGTAAGAACCCGTTCATTTGTAGAAAATATGCTGCAGTGTGTAGTTGCTGTCGCACTCGCAGGTGAACTGAAATTCATTTCACAGCACTTTGGCAAACGAGCATTTTTTAAAAATTTTCTGAACTGAGCTCCTGCCGCCATGCTCGCTCACAAAGGAAGATGCCATTTTCAAATTCCCATTACCAGAATTCAGACCTTTTACAAATAAAATGCATGCTTTGAGTGCTTTAATTTTTTTTACTGCACTATCTGTTCCAGCCCAAGAGAACTCTACAAAATGAATTGGAGTAGCTTAATTGAGGCGCCCCCCAAGCACTTATTTCAGGTTGGACGAGCCCAGCTCATCATCTTTGGTAGGGAAAGGGTTTACGAAAACTATTTTACATGTGTTCATTTAACCTTTCACAATACTGAAAAATGCCGCTTTCGTTGCAAAAGGCTCTTGGCAAGCCATAAAAAATCTGTGAATGTAAACAGTACAGGTGTCGTTGCCACCTTGAAATTTGCATGCAAACTGACATATTTCTCTAGCATGCGCTAGGTCTTGCATAATTTTAGTGCAAGCTGTTACAAGTTCACAACACATTCTGTTGTTGGTGTTGTCTGTCGCAACTATTGTGCGAAAGAAAAACTAGTGTTTTAGTTGGTATCAAAACTAGGAATTCTCTGTGACAGTTGAGTATTCTGTCGCTGTTATGCTAGTGCTTGCAACTGCTTCAGAAAACTTCCCTTTAGAGGCGTCGGGCAAGGAGTCTGGTTAGCAGCTATTCAAATGCCTATTCCGCTGCGGAAGCTTGGAACTGTTCCAGACACCGCACTGTGAGAAATGTGCATCGAGTGTGTGCTTTAAAGCCACGCACCCATTGCAAAGGGCTCGGCCATAGTCCGTCAATTTCAGCATCGGCAAAATGTGCAGCTGGTTAGGTCCACATACTGCCTTGCAGACGTATAGTGGGCACACCCTACTTTTCAATATGATAAATTACGGCGTGGTAGGTACTTGGCAACTGTACTTGCAGCAGGCAGCCTAAGGGCTTTTAACGCGACAGTGTTAAAGAGCTCGTTTCGCAGAAATTCCGGCGTCGTTGGTTGTGAGCAAAAAATCATCTTGTCCGTGACCGAAAAATCGAGAAAGATGCAAATAAAATAAATAATAAAAATTTCCAGGTCCGAGTGAGGATCGAACCCGGGCCATCTGCGTGGCAAGCAGGTGTGCAACCACACAGCCATACCTCTGCTTGGAAATACAGTGAAAATAACTTCCTCTGCTTGGCAATGCAGTGAAAATAACTTTCATGCTTCACAAATGGAAGCGTCCTTTATATAGGCGTCGCAATATAACAAGTAGTATCCCAGTAATATTGCGTGGTACAAGCGTACATTGCCATCGGGCGTCAGAACGTGTGACTGTCGTAACGACTTCGTAGTTGAAAGCGGGCCACCCATTACAAAAGGCACACACCTTTATGCGCATATTCCCTTAACACCACATAGTGGGTGCATAGCAAGTATGCACTAAGTGGTTGAAGTACGCAGTCTGGACAGGATATAGCTATTGCGTTCAGGTCTTAAAGGCGAAGCTTAAGGGTCCCCCCAATTTTTACAACTGACTCTTGCCACCACAGCAGGGGCATATGTAATGCTGTATTTAATTAAATAAAGGAATTGGACTGCCAGGCTACTATTGCAAGTACATACTTCATTTATTGATTTCCTTTATCGTTACTTTTTCATTCTTTCATTTAACCTTTTTTTCTTCTTTAGCATTCAGTAAAGAAGGTGTAAACACCACTAATATTTTCGCTAGCCTACAAATTATCTTTTCTAAGGATGTTCTCTCTTTTTTTTTTTTTTCATAAGTTCTACTGCCACACCATTCATGGTTGATTGGTTCCTAGAAGAGTGGGTGAATTCACCCTGGCAGATTGATCAACTTAGAAGGCCACTCCTCCAGCTTGCACTGTGACTGTGCTGCATATTCCATGCAGGCCTGGAGTTCTTTTATAGATATAAATTACATTTCGACCTAAGGGTGTGAAAGGTGTAGTTCTAGGAAATTTTGTTAAACCAATTTGGCTGAACTACAGTAGACTCGACAAATGGAAATCTTAAACAGAATCGCTGCTTAAATTGAACTGCCTCCGATATGATTGGTTTTGTACTCGAATTCTGCACGCCTGTTCATCTCTCGGTAAATGGAACTCCTGTTAAGTTGAAGATATTTTCCTGGTCCCTTCAGGTTCCATTTGATGAGTGTAGTGCACTACGAAGGAAAGGTTTTGAAATCTGTGATGTCACACCAACATTTAGGTTGATTTGTTGCCTTTTTATGTTCTAGCCTTTTTATGTTCTCCTACTATAATGAACCTGCGATCGCAATATTGACAGTAGTTCTCAAAGGTATGAACGATTATGATCATGCTGTAGGGCATTAATATTGCGGTGCACAGCCGCCTAGCCATGTGGTACTATTGAACTCTAATCCATTTTCTTTGCTTGCTAAAAAAAATTTAACCACAGTAACTATTGACAAAAGGAAATCATTTGGGCGATAATAAAAGCTAGTTTATTAAAATTTTACATTTTAATAATATACCTTAAATGTTGGCTAATTATTTTTCATTCATTGTTTAATACCAGAGTCCTTCAATACTTGCTTTAAGGGGACACTAAAGACAAATATTAAGTCGACTTTGATTGCTGAAATAGCGGTCCAGAAACCTCATAGTGGTACTTCCGTGCCAAGGAAATGCTTATTTCGAGATAAAACCACGTTTTAGTGGTCCGCATGGTGTTAGCGCACTTCAAATCACCTGCCTGAAAGCGGGTCTTTTGACGTAGCAGTTGCCTTGCCCAACGTTGGCCGCCTTTACTGCGCTGCCGCCGACACTAGTAGCAGCAGAGCACTGCTCGTAAGGGCACACTGCAAGCCTTGCCCAAGTTGCGGTTGATCTTGTAATCCTGCGCGCGAAAGTGCAGCGAGCACACACGCAGATTTTTTTGGCTGTTTTGCACACTGGCGCAGAGGCACGGCCATAGGCGTGCGCAGGGCTCCCCTTCAGGGGGGGGGGGGGGGGGGGGCGAAGGCTCGTCGCAGCGCCCCCCCTTCCCTGTAAAGTCAATGAATGGGGCAGACTTTGCGCCTCCCCCTTCTTAGGTGACTAGGGGGGGCGGCAGCCCCCCTGCTCCCCTCGTGCGCACGCCTACGGGCACGGCACTCAGCCGCTTGGAGCCTAGGGGTTAGTTTTGCGGGCACCTAGTGAAAAGTCACGTCGGTTTCTTTGCTGCAGCTCAAGAGGCGTACACCATTCGGGCATCTGGCAACATCACATGCACGCGGCATTTTGTCGAACTTTCCGCCATAGCGACTTTCGTGAGCGTGCAAAGCCCACGCAGCAGTACGCGATTCCGAAACTATACCACTGAGACGCGACCACGTGAGCGATGTGCAGTTCGGCGAAAACGGAACTTTTGAACCACTCTCGCCGTTTCCCATGGTAAGGCCAAGCGGTTCCTTTTTCCGTGAATCAAGCAGAAACTGATTAGCAACATTTTATTAAGTGTTGTAATGCACGGAAGTTTCTTTTTTTTTTTTTTTTTTTTTTTTTTTTTTTTTTTTTTTTTTTTTTACTGCAACTGGTTTGATTACTAGTGATTATTTGTACTCGGGACTCTTGACGTCATTGGGATCATTCCAAGATGTCCCACTCGTGGCGCATATGGTGTCGTACATTTACCTTAATTTCTCGATTAGTAGAACACTGCTGTTGATAATGTTGACGTTTTAGACGCTCTCAAGCATTGACCTTTCACTCACGTAAATTGTTATTTGCATTTAGTGTCCCTTTGAGAGAGTACTGAACGGTACTACGTTGGTTGTATTCTGGCAACGCACACGTGGCAATTTCAAAACTTTGCGCGAGTTCGCTTATACGCTGGAAACTGCGTGTGATTTCGCAAGGGATGCGGGGGGGGGGGGGGGGGAGGAGGAGGAGGCGCTTCTGTGGTGACCGGAGTAACAGTGCTTTGACGGATGCACACAAAAGATAAATCGATCAATTGTAGCTAGCGACCAAAATTTTCGGAACATATTTGCAAATTGTAAGGTTTAACGCGCGCCTAAGGGTCTCGCATAGACCAACCAACCACCGCCTTCTTCCCACAATGGAGGTACAAGGGGATGAGTAAGGTAGACAAAAGCATCCCTCTCTGCCTCCGTCACTGACGCCACTGGGTCGCACTCATAGGCGTGCGCACGGGGGGGGGGGGGGGCGGGGGGGGCGCAAAGTCAGCCCTATACATTGTGGGGGGGGGGCGATAAGGGGGGGCGCGAAGTCAGCCCCCATACATTGACATAATAGGGAGGGGGGGGGGGCGCTGCGACGAACCTTCGCCCCCCCCCCCTGAAGGGGAACCCTGCGCACGCTTATGGTCGCACTAGTGTGTTTCGCTTAGCGTAACGGTCATAGGCGTGCGCAGGGTTACCGTTCAGGGGGGGCGAAGGTTCGTCGCAGCGCCCCCCCTTCCCTATTAATTCAATGTATGCGGCAGACTTTGCGCCCCCCCCCCTTAGGTTCTGAGGGGGACTAGGGGGGGCGGCCGCCCCCTCTGCCCCCCCTCGTGCGCACGCCTATGGTAACGGTGACGGTGCCACTTCAAAAGGGGTGCGCATCCTGAAAGGTGGCAGCATGGCACGTAGAGTCGGCTTGCAGTGAAGCCCACACTTGCGTTTTCCTGGGGAAGCGCCCGAAATGCGCAGTAAAATCTCCATTTTGTTCAGTAGGGGTGGGGAAAGGCCTCAACATTGCTGGAGGCGGGCACTGGATCACGCGCAGTGTGCATCTTAACGTGATAGCTTCAAAGAGCTCGTTTCGCAGAAATTCCGGTGTCGGTGTCGTTGATAGTGAGCTAAAAATTAGCATTGTCCGCGTTAGCATAGGCGTGCGCACTGGGGGGAGGGGGGGGGGGCCGTGGGGGGTGAGAAGGAGGGGGTTGCAAAGGGGCGATAGGGGGGGGGGCGCAAAGTCAGCCCCATACATTGATATAATAGGGGGGGGGCGCAAAGTCAGCCCCATACATTGATATAATAGGGGGGGGACGCTGCGACGAACCTTCGCCCCCCCCCTCCCCCCCTGAAGGGGAACCCTGCGCACTCTTATGCGCGTGAGCGAAAATTCGGGATGGATGCAAATAATAATAAAAACAGAAGGTTGAGAATTGAATCCAGGCCTTCTGCACGGCCAACTGGTGCTCTACCACAGAGCCATGCCAATGCTTGGCTACTGCTTTTGAAAAAAAAAAATAATAATAAAAAGCCTTGCATGGCAGAAGCGTACGCAGAATCGCGCCAAGGCGTCAAGACGTGAATTGCACAACGAGTGAGGGGTTTAAATGCCCACCCATTACAAAGTTCTCGGACATACTTAATCTACATCAGCTTCAAAAGCATCAACAGAGTGAGAAGCTGCGTGGGTTCGCGTATTGCCTTACAGGCGCGTAGTGGGTACTTCGCCGATTCGCAAAAGGAAGAGTTATTGCGTATAATGGGCAATTCGCAGCTGTGGTTGTAGTAAGCATTCTGTAGTTTTAAACAGCCGATGTTACTCTCACAGTCGTTCCTTTCCTTGCAGCATGGTTGAGGTGGGGTTGGGTGGGTGAGCAACTTTATTCTTGTCCGGCAAGACCCACGTTAGCGCACAGCGGGCGACTACCACGTCGGGACCGCCAGGCCAAGCCTGTCGGCCGCTGTCCACCGAAAATCGAAGCGAGGCTACCGATTGAGAAGGCGATGCGAACGGAACCCGATTACGTTATCGCGTTCTACTCTTGAGGCGAACCTCAAGCGTCCTCCATTTTGTTTTTCTGAAGCACTGGCGACGCTATGTGCATATGGCGCGTACTTGACCACGTGCGTATACTCGGCTATAATGAAACGCGTTTGGTCTTGTATACGAGTCGCATGAACTTTTATAACTGGGCCATAAGTGATTTTTTTATGTTGGAAAGCTGTCTTCAAAGCAAAAGAACTCTCAAACGCTCACCTCGTTCCAAGCCCCCCCCCCCCCCTCCTCCCACACACGCACACTTGCCCACGCAAGCGCACTGTGTGTAGTGGGCATTGGCGTGCGCACGAGGGGGGGGCAGAGGGGGCGCCCCCCCCCCCCTCCCCCTAGTCACCTAAGAAGGGGGGGCACAAAGTCTGCTTCATACATTGGCTTAATAGGGAGGGGGGGCGCAAAGTCTGCCCCATACATTGACTTAATAGGGAGGGGAGGCGCTGCGACGAAACTTCGCCCCCCCCCCCCCCCTGAAAGGCAATCCTGCGCACGCCTATGGTGGTGGGAGTGGGGAGCGTCAACGCAGTGGCGCATGCGTATGCATGCGCATGTTCTTTTGCGTTGTGAAGGCTACCTAAACCAAGAGGCGCTCAGATAATGCAAGGCAAACGCATGCGCGCAGATGGTGAGGGTACTTAGTCGTGGGAGAGACAGACGCTGCTAAGAACGACACGCGAAAGACGAAAAGACGGAATTATCTATCGGCGCCGATCCGTCCCTCCACGCAAAGCCACAAGTGCATATGAGGGGGGCGTACGTATGCGTAGTCATGTGACAAAACGTTCTTATCACATGGCACAAGCTAGGCTATATATTCCAAAGAGCGCGAATCTTTTTGTCGACAATCTGCCCTGCTGCCGCAAGCCCCGTATTCTGTTCCCGCTAACAAAAGCTCTGGCCGTGTCATGCCTCGCGATCGCTACAAGACGCTCTCGAGCGGTACGCCAACGGAAGCGCTCGCGATTCCCAAACCACTCGGGACGTTGACGGCCGAGCGACGCATTCGCGAGATCGCAGCCCGGATAACGCGAAGCTGCACGTTTAAAAGACCGAGCCGCGGCGACAAAGACGGCGACGAGGCTCCCATACTCAACGAGGAGCGAGACTGCCCCGGTCGTTCTTCTTCGTCGTCATCTTCAACTTCATCTCTGGAGTCGTCCTGCCGTACGCGTCTCGACCCGCCGGCCCCGGACATCAATCCCTCGCCGTCGTGGACGCCTAAGGGCTGCCTCGTCTTCGTCGATTCGAGCGTCGAGTTCGAAAACGAGAGACGCGTCGAACGGTCAGCTCTACACGTTCCAGAAGACTGCCCGGCAGGACCGGAAGACTTTGCAGGGACGTTGGCAGGCGACCTGGAAGCGGACCTGCTGGCTAGACACGGCAGCCCGCCCTGCGCTACTCTATCGGGCTGCCTCGACCCCGGGGCTGGTTCGAGTAGCGGGCCCGCCTCCTGCCGCATCTGCGGCCACGAAGGTAACAGACGGGAACCGCTCGTGTCCCTCTGCAAGTGCCCGGGCGCCGCGGGCCTCCTGCACGCTTCGTGTCTGGAGCGTTCTGTGAACGCCCACAACGCCGAATCGCACTGCGAGACGTGCCGCAGTCGTTTCCGTGCGGCTGCCGAGTTCAGCAGCACCGCTCGTCTCTTCCGCTGGGTCCTGTACGGCGAGCCGCGCATGCAGAGGGCGTTGCTTGGAGACCTGCTCCTGTTCGCCCTTCTGACGCCAGTCGCCGCGCTGAGCTGTCTGCTCTGCGTTCGCGGCGCTTCGAAGCAGCTGCTGCGCCGTAACGTCGCGCAGGCCGCGAGCCTGGGCACGCTGGCCGTCTTCTTCACCGCGGCCTACGTGTCCTGGCTGTTCTTCGCGGCACGCGTCCACTACCGCGCGTTCGCGGCGTGGAAGGCTAGCCACGACCCGACGACGTCGCCGCATTTCGTTGACGGGGCCGATTCAACTGGCCACCGCAGGACGTCGTCGGTTCGACCGATGAGCCCGCGAGAGCTCCTAGACGTCGCCACTGGTAGCGTCGACGACGTCGAAGGAACGTCCACGCATCGGCAAGATGGCGGCGGGGATAGCGACGTCCGGCAAGCGCTGTTGAAGACGTCGCCCGCAGACCTGCCTTTCGAGTCGCAGCAGCGGTCTGTGGACTTTGCCCGTCAGCATTCTTCGCGTTCTGGCAGCCTAGTGTGAACGATTTGTTCCGCCTAACCTGGTTCACTTTTAACGTTTTAATTCTGTGTTCACGTTGTGTTCTTATCCCTGATCGTTATGGCTTTCTATAATTTCAACGTTCGTGAAGGATATAATCATGGGTGCCGATTACGACCGTTTTAACATGATTTTACGTTATGTTTTAGTGTCTTACTATGCGTTGTGTTAATACGCTTTCTTACACCGATTTCGTGCGAATAAAACCGTGAATTGTATGTCTTTCGAAGCACACGCTACATATGTCGACCCGCCTCTGGTCTTGCGCACAATGCTTAAACGGGAGCTGTGAAACTGAACATTAAATTATTTCACATTTTGTTATTCTTGAATTATACTTCGTTTCTTTGGCCTCGGAACGTTCGTTGTATATGAGCAGAACGCTCCTCGAAAAAAAAAATTTTTTTTTCTGGCTACGCCCCTGGCTTACGTGCATATAGACTTGTCCACAAGAGGCTTTTTGAGACCGCCATAATAGCCTTTGTGTTGTAATAAATAGGTGTGATCCCCCGAAAACGCTGTGACATCAGCCTTTGTACTCCCGTGTCAGTCCACTAAGGAGTCGTTTCTTTCCTATGAAAAGATCTATATTGATGGTCGGAGCGGCCTTTTTTCATGCAGTTCGCTCTAAGGTACCATTCCGGATATGGTTGAAGTCCAGAAGAGTGTGAACTTGAGCTTGTTGGTTCGCATTCATGGTAAAAAAACAGTGCGAAAACAACAAACGAGACAGATGAAACGGGACTAGCGCTGACTACCAACAACTATAGGTTGAATTCCGTGACGTCGTCTAATTCTCAACCTCGTGCGCTCTGATTGGTGCGGAGGGCTGTTACAGCTTCCCTGATTAAAATGATACCATTACAGATATCGACAGTATGGTGGAATGCGACAGTGTCCAGTAAGCCACGGGTTTCTTTAGATGTCATCGCCACTGGCGCAGCTACCACTTACAAACAGGGGCGGCGTCAGTGGGGGGGCGCGGGGGAGAGCTACCCCCCCCCCCCCCCCCAATTTCTGCCTGCCCCCCCTAAGAGGAAATATATTTAAAAGACGGCGCGTAAGTTCTGTTGCTGGTCAGCGCATCTGTTGGCCTGCAAAATGGCGGCCACAGTGTAAGTGCACTACCATATCACCAGCTTTATCACGAAGGCACACAAACTAGGTGATAATCACGTGAGGCAGCCGTTTCTATCGCTTTTTCATCTCTCAAAATTTACCCAACACGTGACTTCGGAGTAGAATATCGGCCGAGTGTGCTTGTAACAGCGCTGCCGTAGATATGCCTGCATTGCGCTCTGGCCTGATGATCGCGTTGTGGACCGATACTATTCGGTTTCAATAGTGTTGCGAAATGATATTTCTATATTTTTTACTTCTGCTGTGCTAACGTAGGTATATGATTTACGTCATTACGAACACGTACAGGGTCGCCATCATGGTGCCCGCGGCGATGTCACTTAAAGGGCGGAACTGACGCTATTCTACGATTTAATGGGAAGAGAAATCCAAATACTGGTTTCTGCATTCCTTGCAACAAGAGTGTTGCCAAGCTTTGAGCTCAATCGTACTGTCACGTACAGTACGTCCTATGTATTCGAAGATGTTACTGCATTCTAAAGTTGGTGTACGTCGATCGCTCGGGTCTTCTTCGCCTCATTTTTCGCACATCCGCCGTCCATATAAACTTCTATTTCTGACTTGTAACTAACAGATTTACCATATTCTGGTTTTTAAAGAAATCTTTCATGTATCTTTCTCGGAAAATCTGACGGCACATATTGCACTATGGAGCAGTTCATTATGGACAATGACTAGAGTAACTAGGACACTGTGTACTGATAACACTCCTCCCCCCCTATCATTCCTGAGGATAACTCGGAAATGCGCCTGCTTTTGAGTCTTTATAGTACTACGTTCCTTTTTAACGGAGAGGAGGATCCCCTCCTTTCTGGGCTGTTGCACGGGAGTACAAAAGCCGACGTCACAGGCTCGGCCTTGCATTTTTGGGGGGGTCACGCATGTTAACAACAGCCCAGAGAGCACTATGGCGGCGCCCAGGGAGCCTTCAGTGAAAAGGTCTATAGGTACGTTTTTAGGTGGCGAAATGCCCTTGTCTAATGCGATACCATGACACTATAGGTTGGCGACGCTGCAAAGCCAATAGATTAGTGACGGCTGACAGTGATTTAATTACGCGCCTAGAAACGAATTTTGCACGCATAAAAAGAATCGCTGCGCAGTCAACTCTACACCAGGTTGGCGAGGAACTGGACCACGAAGGCGTCGTCCTTGAGGAAACCGTTTGCCGGGTTTTCGATCTCCTCCAAAGCGGCCAGCGGGAAACCGTACCCGACGTTCCTTTCCGCCCTGGGTCTCCGGAAGCAGTCCTGCTCGTCCTTCGCACGCGTTACCGGGGTCAAAGGTCACCTCCTTGTCCGGCGCGGACGCCTCCTGGTTCACCAGCTTCACCGTGGTCACCGTGCGGTAGGGCCACTTGAGCGCCGAGTCGAACATGCCTCGCAGGAGGTGCACGTAGACGCTCAGGTAAACGCGCCCATCCGCCGGGTTCTTGTTGAACGCTCCGGACAGCGCCACGCGGTAACCATGGTGACCGACGTAGAAGTCTTCGCTCTTGAGCAGCGTGTTCTTCTTGAGGGCCGTCTTCCTGAGTTTCGAAAATGGCGCCACCTGCCAGTCGAACGTCCTGGTTCCCAGGGCGCTCCTCAGGTGGCGCACGTCGCCTACCACGTCCTCGCGCCAAAGGCGGTGCTGCTCCCGAAGGCGGGACTCGAGGTCTTCGATGTCGGCGCGCGCCTGCTCAGCGTGCAGGGTGACGGACTCTCGGACGTCGTTGAAGGCGTTCTTGAAGTCCTCATACTCGCGGCACATGTCCTTCATGGCCGTGATCATGCCCAGCACGTCGTACTCCTTGCTGTTGCCGTTGAAGATGACCGAGAGCCGCGAAGGCGCCGGGCTGGGTGCGCTCGGTGCAGGCGGTGGCGTGGCCTGCGCGGCGTCCCCAACATTCAGGGTTCGCGCGATGTCGGGGTATAGGTCGCCCGTCACGACCGTGTGTACCTGTCGGTGAACCGGTGCGGGATTTTGTTCGGAGCGAGCCGCCGCAGTGCAGCCCCGCGCCGTGTGGTCCCTGAGCTGAAAGCGTTTCAGCCAGATGCCGCAGATCTGGCACTGGATGTTGTAGAATCCACAGAGGCGCGTGTGGTCGCGCAGCTTGTCCATGGGGCCGATGTAGTCGCACCCGAGGGACCGATTTGGACAGTACACCCTGGAACCGGTGACAAATGTGGTTATGCAACAACGTGTGTCAGCATGCGTTGTGTATTGTTTAAAACGTCCTCATCAAATTTGGTATCACACTGAAAGTTGCAAGGTGCTGCCTATGGACTGTTTTATTGAAAGTTCTTAAGATCACTTTATTATTGCAGGACCTCGAAAATTCGAAGGTGTCTTGTTATATACAAGGGAAAAGCCACTGCCATAAGAGCCACTTTCCCACGTTGTCTCGACTGGCTCCATCAAGCGGTTTACCTTTCCTGCGTTCTCTCATGCGATGGTAAACACCTTGGACGCCTAAAAGCGCGAAAATCGACCGCCGCCGCCGGCGTCAACGCGATCGATTAAAAAAGTCGCACGATCAGAGATTATGGCTTAACGTCATCATGTGACATCACTACGACGTCACAGATCGTCCATGACGTCATACTTTGACGTCATCACACGACATCGTCGCTTGGTCAACGTGGGCCGATCTCAGAGGCGCACGTTGACGTGACGTGCAGCGGGCAGAGGCGTGAGGTGCACAAGACCTAAGATGCCTCCGATCCTGAGGCACTGCAATGACACGTTAGGTGCAAAAAAAAAATTGCTTTCTTGGGGGGAGGGAGGATCAATGTAGTCGACTGAGAAGCAAAAGATGATATCAGGGGTACCCCCCCCCCCCCCTTAATATTTTATGGAGGGTCTGCCCCATATAGTTTCCATGCTTGTTGGTACAGCACAGCGGAGGGAACAGCGCAGATGACGACGAGAACGAAGAAAAGCAAAAGTTAGACAAACGCAGCGCTGCGTTTGTCTAACTTGTGCCTTTCTTCGTCCTCGTCGTCATCTGCGCTGTTCCCTCCACTGTCCCATAGCTTTACTCAGTCGTAACTTTTCCGTCATTGTTTTAAGTGAATGGCTATGGCCTTGCAGGTTTTTTAAGATAATGGTGGCCAAGGACCCCTGAACGGTTGCATTCCAATTGGAACTGTTTACTTCTCCCTTCACCACAGGAAATAAAGGGAAGCACGTAATCGCGTCAGTTCCAGCTTTCCATTCTCCATTGCGAAGTTTGTTTTCTTTCGGAGTCAGCCAATAGGAAAGAGGGGGGGGGGGTGTTGCGTTGAAACTTGGCTGCCCCTAATGTAGAACGTATTCTGGGCCATTACCGTACCCTCAGTGTAGGACACTAGCTGATCAGTTTACCTTTGTCTTCTTTGCTCTCTTATAAGAGATGCACGTCAGAACTGCTGCGTGTATATATACCTGAATGCGAGCAGCACTTCGAGGGCGATCTTGTCCCTATGTAGAGCGTCCAGCGGAGTGACGGCGCCGTCCAGCGGGCAAGCGACGACGCCCTCCTCGCTGCCCATCATGGCCGCGCACAGTGGGCAGAAGACGTGCCAGCACCGGGACCAGAGCATCTCGGACGCGATGGCGCCGCACACGAGGCACGAGGTGAAGCGGGGTATCGGACTGGCGAACTCCATTTCGGTCCAGTCGGCCAGTCCCGCCTGCTCGAAGCCGATCACGTAGCGCTTCTGCAGCGCCGGCACCGAACTGACGGCGGGAGCTGTGGCTGCGGGTCGATCCATGGCGCTGTACTTGCGAGAATTTTGCTGTTCGTCACTCGCCAATGTCACTGGTCGCCGCCTGCGCAGCCGCCCCAACTTCTGCTTCTTCTTCCTCACCTTAGTAATGGCGGCTCGCGCAACGCAGGAAATTGGCCAGCAGTGGAATTTTTATCCTGATGGCGATGATGATATCAGGAACCCTGGCGAACGGCCTGCAGCAGGAGCGTGTAAGTGAATAACTTGACCGAGGTGAAAGCCTTAAATGCCTCATCAAACACGAAAACTGATTGGCGTCCCGTGTCAGCGTCAACAAGAGTGATGTAAAAATCATCACGTGATGACGTTACCGTATGACGTCTAGGTGACGTCACTGATGACGTAATCGCATGACGTAGCAATTGGTCAAGTAG
>JALIZH010032924.1:1337500-1502500 GCA_030522465.1 Rhipicephalus appendiculatus | reverse complement strand
GTTTGTCGTCGAGTTCTGTAAGCGTCAGTAGACACGTAAAAGAAAGCAAGAAGTGAGAAGTCACGCCGCAGTGACAAGCCACGAAGGCGCGCGAACGCAATGAACTTATTTTCAATGCAGAGCAGAAATATCCAAGACACACTTCAATGGCAGAATAGATTGGAGCTGGGATGTCAATCCCCATATACTTAGAAGAGATCGTTATTTGAAGTGTTAATTGAAATTATGATCCCAGACGCGACGGTTTCGTTCAACGTGATCACAAAGTATCTAGAGGGGCCATGAACCATCCTTCGGGATTGGTGAGAAAACACGTCCGGCTGATAGCATGCTGCGCCGGCTGCTATGAACATCTCAGCCAAATCTTGCAGTCGTGCGCGGCTAAGAGAGTTTAGAAGCGAAGCACAAAGTTGCCGTTTGCTCAGGCGTCCTCTTTTCATGCAGAGGCCTGTGCTCACACTCTTCGGATCAGCCGGCGCCTGCTGTCTGACGTCGAACAGCAGATAGCGTTACTGGCCAATAGCCGACATAAATCCAGAGCGGCGTTTTGATGAGATGCGCTTCTTGCCACGAGGTGCCGCCGCGTGCCGGCGCCGCGCTCCGTAGTCTGCCAACATTACACAGTAGCGCACACCAGCGAGCACAGTAATCACAACGGGAGAGAGCGATCGCGTTTCATCAAGCACGCTCAAGGTCATGGCCAGGGCCGTAGCCAGGAATTTTTTTCGGGAGGGGCTTGTGTGTAGAATGGCTAACTTTGGCAATGGGTAGTTGCTGTGGATGCGTGTAAACATTTTATTATCACTCGGAAAGCTAATGCATGAAAAAATTTCGGGGGGTGTCACAACCCCCCTCAACCCCTCCCTAGTTACGGCCCTGGTCATGGCACGCGCGCTGACTTGACTTCTTTAACCTGTGCCATCCCTCCCTTAGTAGCTTCCAGCGCCCTTCTAGGTGAAAGAGGGAAAGCGCTTAAAGCGCGCGACAAATCCATGCAACTCTTCTCGTTCTTGACGGATTCGATAAATCTTTGCGCCAATAGATTCTTGAGGCAATAGGCTCCGATACTGAGGTCATTCGATAATTACTTGGAAAATGCTTCATGATCCCTATAAAATTAAATTAAGTACTCGGGTTTTACGTGCCGATACAAGTCATCGTAAATCGAACCCTAGTCCTCGTGCTTAACAGCGCAACACCACAGTGGTTATAACAATGTATGGTACCCAGTGCCTGTCCTCTCAATATTTGTATGTGTCCCGCTATTATTTTTTTTTCGCGCTGACGTAATGCGGGAGCATAGGGTACACATTTCTTCTTCAGCTTTTTTACCGGACAGTTAGCCCCAAAGCCCGCAGGTTTGCGAACGTTACTGCTTGCTGAACATAGCGTTGTGCATCTCGGCAGGAGGTCTTAGGTTGAATTCCTGGCCATGGCTGCTACGCTTCAAAGGGCGTAGACTGTAAAAGCGCTCACGGACTCTGCTTGGGGTGCATGTAAGAGAAAAATTCCAGGTGGTAAAATTCAACCTGGAGTTCTCTAACACGTCCTTCAAAATTTACGATAGCTTCAGAAAAATAAACCCCCTACCACCCAACGATAAAACACACCAACAAATGTTTGTGCTGCTACGGGCCCAAAAGAGAAAGAAATCCTACAAACTTTCGTTTATCAACAAGTAACGTTTATTTTAACGTATATAATAACTTAAAAGCATGCGCCGTAAGATCATTTTAAAACAGTCTGCCTCTTTGAGGCACGCGCTAAAAGGCGATAAAAATTAACACGTAGTTGTTTTGTCGTCAATCGGTTCCAAAGTACTTCTGGCCAAAGTGGTTGGGAGCTACGGGATGAAGTTCTGATGTGAGGACTGTCATGGTTGGGAATGCCTTCATTACCGACTTGGCTGCTGTAAAAGTGAAACACAAAAAGGAAAAGAAATTTGGTCAAATTTCCCCCTATGGGAGCTGTTTTAGTGTGCAATGCGTTTAATGGAGACAGCAACATAGCAGTACACACATTCTATTACATTACTATAAGAGTGTACATTACGACAACCCAGCTTTAACCATCTCTGGTAGATATTATGCAAGTAATTACGGTAAGCTTTATACAAACCATGAACTTTTTTTTCCAAATTAATTGAACTTTTTTTCCAAAACCGCGAAAACACGTATACAGGGAAAATCCAGCACTGCGGATTTCCCCTGGGTACGTGTTTTCGCGGTTTAGCACTACTTCAGTGCAGTGAAACCACCTTCACAGGGGTTACATGTGGACTAATATACACCTGGATAGGTGCTTTCACGGCTTAGCACCCCTCCACTGCAGTGAAACCACCTTTACAGGAAGTTACAAGCGGACTAATATGCACCTATTCGTTCGTTTAGAATACTTCGAAATTTTTAATAATTTAAATTCCAATCGAAGCGAATTCGAATACTGCAATATTCATTCGAATATTCGAAGCATTCCAATATTCGCACAAGCCTAATAAAAAGGAAAGCCCATCTTTGTAGATAAGTACTTATACACTGATGAGTGACAGGTTAATGTACTGTCACGCTCAGTATGAGCTACACCACGCGAACGCGTGGCCGACCGCACTGCAAGCTTGTACATTGGCGCCAATCGTGACATGTTTCTAAGTTATCAGGGGAGGATTTGGCTGTCCCTGCGAGTGTGCATGGCCTCCACTTGCCTTCACCCGCGCCCTTGTTTTGCCCTGTGGTGATATCAACTTTGAAAATGACAACTTCGAGGGTGAAAGCAAGCAAGTGGGGGGCGATGTGCACTCGCACGAAAAGCCAAACTCTTTCCCAATAATTCGAAAATATGCTACGGTCGGTGCCACTGCACAACCTTGCAGTGTGCTCGGCCACGCGCTAGCGCGGTGTAGCTCATACTGAGAGCAATAGTACCTCTATCCCCATTAGAAAGACTGGCTATTATTGAATGTTGCCCCAATTACATGCCATGATACCTTTAAAATGAAATAGCAGCAGTGAATCCAGATTAGACAATGTCTGCCATAGAAGTGCCACAAAATAGCCTTGAACTGGCTAGCCACAGCAGAGAAGGTGTTTAGAAGCCTTTGAGAGTTGATTCATGTGATGGCGCTATAGCACCCTATTAGGCACCGGGGCCACAGGGACTTCATTAGTTAAGGCGGAACATGTGCATTCGATCCCGCTGTCCTACGGAAAAAGATACGTAGGTCAAATGGGAAGGTGTTTAAATGTAAGGTTGAAGGAGCACGAGTACAAGTGCACAAAGCTATTAGCGGCCACCTTGGCATCCACTGCAGGGATTGTGGCTGCACTCTGAAGTTTCACGAAACAAAGGTCGCCAGACACAAAGAAAAAAGAACAAGAGAAATAATTGAAGCTGATGAAATAGTACGCCTTAAAGATAAGATTGCTTGTATGGCTTCTATAACGCTCTCTCAGAACGAAATTGACTTTTTATCTTTGAGATGAATCACGCGTGTTTGTGACACAGAATGGTGATCGGTGATGTTGACGTCAGAGTGATAACGGCACATTGGTGGTAGTCACATGTGTTTTGACTGCCATGGTATAAATGTGTCTACATTCCAAAATAAAGATCAGTTGTAAGTCAGCGCCTGTCTTCGTCCGTCTTCCTTCGTGTTTGTCAAGATTTTAGCGCTGTTTTTCCTTTCTTTGGACTTTATTAGGACGCCCAAGTGAGTGCTGTTTGGTCTCCTGAACATTCTTGCTTTGAAATTTTGTGATGAGCTGCACTTTTCTATTCTGTGTCCCAGCAAATGACAGTAGTCGTCAGACGTCTCACTTCCCCAACAAAGCACACCTGCTCTCTTGCCACATGTGAAAAAATCCTTAAGAACACACTCTTACTCCTGATAAGCCGGGCGGACTCGAAGAACAGATACTTTTCTAAAACAGCTGTAGCTTACCATGAGGCGTGCAGAACAGGTTCAACAAAAATATGTTTTCCTCCTGCACTCCGTGGTCCTTCAGAACCTCAACAGCTTTGTTCACGGTGTTTCCAGTACCTGCAAAGGCAGATTCAACACAACAACAGTCATGGTGTAAACTTCATATCACGGCATATGTGCTCTGTCAGCTTGAAACACCCCAATCATTTCTGTTTGTGATCATCTTCAAACAGTCTCTCATGCTAGACCAACAAGGCAAACAAATATTTATTTTAGTCAAGAAAAGACGATGGACATCAAGAGAAGTGCTTACTCATGATTGGGTACATCAGCAGCACCTTTCGGCTGTGAACATCAACCGGAAACTTGGCATACACGACGCTGGCTTCGTGTGTTTCTTCGTCACTCTGTATCAGGATTTTTCCAATGCGGATAGAACGGCAGCAGTCCCTGAGGCCTTGCTCCATGGCTTCACCTGGGGCAAAAATAGAGCTACGTGTTCATGCCGCAGTTCCCAATGCACCAAATTTTTTTGTTTTAAAGGTATAGTTTTCGCTCACCACTTCGCACAATGCTTACGCCGCAGCTTCCTCTGAGAAATTTGATTCCTCGGTAGATTGATCCTGCAAAACGAATGGTGACCCCTTACCTCGATGTTGCAAAGCACCTAGGTCATTTAAAGGGCCCCACACCAGGCCTCATTGCAAATTTTGGTAATGCATTGGAAGTTGTATAAGGTGCCATCTAGGTTACTTTGCTTTGCAGTGCACCTTAACCCTTTGACACGCTATGTACACAATTGTGTACACCATTTGTTGTTGCTATTAGATGCGAAGCATCTTATGCTCGGGGCTATGTCCGTCCCTCCCACGTCCCGCGTCCCTCCCGCGTCCGTCCCGCGTCCGGCCACTTTCATGAAATAGGGAAGCACCCACTATGCGAACCAGGACACTAGTACAATATAAGGCCGTCAACCACTACTACAGTCACCAGAGTCATGGCCGCGAGCACAGAGAGTCTGCTTAGCAATGGCTAGGCAGGTGGTGTGTGTCGCCCAGGTTGACTCCATTCCTCGATCTTGCTTGCATGTGTTTGGGGGGCGGCTTAGTCCGTGCCCCCCTTTAAGCGTCCCACACCACCACAGCGCATGCGCGCCTGGAATCCTCTACTCTACGGAGCGGCCCCCCGCGTCCCATACCCCGACAGCGGATGCGCGTCCTCTCCCCCTTATCTCTCCTCTCCTACACTCACCACCTTTCTCGACTCTAGGAATCGTCTACTCTAATGAGCGGCGCCCCACGTCCCACAGCGCATGCGCGTCCTCTCTCCTATGCTCCCCCCCTTTCTCTGCTGTAGGAATCCTCTGCTCTACGGAGCGGCGCCCGCGTCCGACATCCCCACAGCGCATGCGCGTCCTCTCCCCCCTCTCTCCTACGCTCACCCCTTTCTCTACTATAGGAATCCTCTACTCTACGGAGCGGCTCCCGCGTCCCCTCTCTCTCTCCACTCCTACGGTTCCCCCCCGTTCTTTCCTCTACGAATCCTCTATGGAGCGGCGCGCAACAGGTGGTGCGACAGCTGCGTACTCCGCTGGGGGGCACCATGGTAGTTCCGCGGTATAAAAATGACGGAGTGCGCCTCATTTTCTCTCCTGTGCAGCGCCGCGATGAGCGCCCTGGCCGCTACCGCGAAACGAGAGCGGCGACGTTTCTCCCGCTCAAGCTAACCATCTCCCCGCTGCTTCGCATCCACACATGGTTCCCTTTAGCGGGAGATGGGGAAGTTTTTTTGTATCAACTAGGGTCTAAGAAAGAGCGAGATATATCGAGCTTTGGATGAATTGCACCTCCTGCATAGTAAATTTCTCTTCAATTAATTCATTTTGCAGTGTACTGTTGCCTATGATCACTTTGTTGAAGGCACTACCACGTTCGACGTGCCGCTTCCTGCGAGCCATGTGAAAAGTACAAATTTTTCTTTGCTCAAAATAGACATAGCCAAGAATGATTTTGCGCTATATTTCTAGCCTCAGATTTCATTCCATTTATGCCAAAACAGAGCATCAATGACTACAGGATCAGTATATATTTAATTACAACTTAATTGGAATTGGTTACTATAAAACACATAAATCAACATATTGTGACACCATTTTTTTTGTTGCAATAGAATATTGAGTGCCTTGAAGTTACGTTGTATTGATTTCACACATTTACCGACACTTCTCCATAGCTGGCGTCTTAACCCTTTCAGTCCCAAATTAACTATTTTCAATGTAAGCAACTAGTTTTCACATTTGGAGATGCACATGATCGTGGTAGTCCAAAAAAAACTGAAAAACTCTTTGTTCACACTTTTCAGTGAAGAGTAATTAATGTGCCAATTAATTTAATAAATAATTATTATTTAATAATAATTCCATAATTTTTACTTCGTTTATTACTTAAAATGTTATCTAGATAGGATAGCATAATGTCCAGTAGCCAAAATTCAAATTTCTGGCGCAGAACTAAAATAAATGCCCTATCTCTGAACGGTGAAAGAAGACGCTGCCTCAGCGAAATGCGCGAACAGCACGACCGCTTCTGTAATTTCTTCATTCAGATGTGACCTCGCTGTATTGTGTGTACCATGTTGACACCACATGTAGGGCAGATGCTAAATACGGGCTCTTGAGGAAGAACAGCGCTTTATCTTTACCAGATGCTTGGTGACTGACCTACATAATTTATGATTCCAATTGGAATCACTGGGACTGAAAGGGTTAAAGTGTTAAAAGGCGTTGCGTGCTCCTGATTGGTCCATGGTCGGTGACGTTTCAAGCAGTGCCTGATACGTTATCATGCGAGCTACTTTCGAATTCAGCGCGGCCTTCGGTATAAAATTTGAACCTCTTCGCGCCACGAAGCCATTTCATTTACTCTGCAGACACGATCGCCATTGGAGATTTACGTGACTCGCTTGTTTATTTCCAACGCTCAAACCTGGTGAGGGGCCATTTGTGAGGTGCAGCGAAAGACACAGCACTCACCTGTCGGCGTAGTAACTGCACATTCAGAGTACGACAGCTGGTTAAGCCCTTCTTCAACTACAATTCGAATCTGAAGGTAAACACAGAGCATCACGCTGTCAGTCAATACACCCCGTACTTGGGACTAATCGTGATCGTTAATCACATGAGCGCGTCTTACCAGTCTGTCGGCGTAAAACACAAACTCGCTCCTTGTAGTATTCCTGCGAATGAACACGAAGTTGACGTTCGTAAACAAAATTGGTCAGGGCGGTAGAGTAGATGTGTGCGACACGATCAATCACGGTGAGGCACACACTCACCTGTCGCGTATGATTGTTTGCAGCTCCTTGATTTGATCGTTCATAGGAATGATCTTCATTCGCGCGCCGAACCTAAACTGATCAGGATTAAATGGCTTGATCTCGGTGGGAGACTTCGAGTTCGCGTTTTTCACGACGTCGGGCTGATCGGTCGACGTCATGCTTCTCCACGCCGTTTTCTTCTTCGACTTATCTCGGCGTGTCGCGTGCTCCTTCAGGTCACACTCTTAGACGAAGGAATCCTTGTTCCTACACTTTGATCTTACTTGACGAAATGTCAGCGATGACACGGAGCAATAATGTATCGGTGGATGGGTAGGTTGTGGTTGTAACAGGAAGCAAGTTCAGCTTGGCGATCGAAGCCCCCCAAAAGAAGAGAGCAAAGTTCGCTCAACGTCCGTGCGCTTGCGTAAACAAGTTGTAAACATACACCACACAAACCGACAAGATACGAAAAACCCCACAGTAAACAAACCCGAAAAACTAGGAATGGTAGACATATATATGTAGTTTACCCTACGAATTACAATGACAGTTAGCGCCACGTTAGGCATGTTGGCTGTTTTTGTTGGCTGGCGGTTGCTAATTTAACGTAAACATTATTTGCTTTGTTTAAGCAACATAAGTCCACTTTGAGAATCTAATTATTAAGTCGGCTTAGTAAACCTGACGAACAAGCCTAGAAATCTAGTTTCGGTTCTAGATTTCTCCACCGCTCCCTTTCCTTCTCCGGCTTCCGCTGCGTGCGTACACCCGTGTTGTGATTCGCGTCCCGTGAATGTGAAAATATGTGACGCCTCGGGCCATCGCCTTCGCTACAAACGACTTAATTTAACCTCTGAGTAACCCATCCAACGAACGAAATTCCTCAAAAATGGGAGGCAACAAGAAGGCACCCAGAACGAAAGGCAATACGCGGGTGAGTAGTGCAGCGTGTGTCACATTCACGGGCCCGGCCTGCCGAAAGCTGACGACTGATTCTCGACGTCGCAATTTACTGACGTGCTGCCTCTATGTATCCCGAGGCTGTATACTTGGTTTAGTACAGCGCTGTATCCTTGGTTTAATCTTCTTCAGCTTTGTGTACGCGTGCAAGGGATACGAGCGTTTGTGTCAACGCACGACTGTCGCCTCCTTGGTTGCCTCATCCCACATGTTCACTTTACTCCCTGTATGCTGCAGTGCGGTCGTTTTCCTCTTTATTCTTTTCCCCCCACATATTTTTGAGTCGACACAGTCATTCTGCTTAGTTTCAACACGGAGGCTGTCACAGCTCTTTAGCTTTTGCGTATTGCGCATTTACGAGTTTCGTGCTCGGCTTGAGTTTACGTTTTGATAATTCACCTTGCTAAACGTGGTCCTAATTATTAAAGGGAACTGACATGTTATACGGGAGGAAGCGTGCTTCAGACGTGTTTTTTAAATACCTTTCAGCAACAGCAATTTTTGAAGCATTGCGAAGTGAATTCACTCAGCAAGTTCTTTCAGTTGTACGCTGTTTTAGGTTCGCTGAGCGAGAATTTACTTCTGAAGGTGGTTGGATACTTGATAAGTTTTTTTTATGCTTATTAAAAAGCGCCGATGTATCTGCACCACTGAATTTTTGTCTGTCCAGCCATCAAGCAGTGGACGGAGTGCGCAGCTCCTCTCAGCCAGTGGCGCCTCCGGCCTGACTGGATTTGTAGGATTCACTTCACTGGCCGGTGACTGTCCTGCGTACATACCGCCAACGGGACAGCACGTGATCGATGACGCAGACTCAAGTGTGGACAGTGACTTCCGAATGGTCATGCGCAAGTTAACCAAGCGTGACCAAACAACAAGGCTCAAGGTGACAATTCCAGTTTCTGCACAGTGGTGCTAACGGGTCACTGCTGCCTTGTAATGGGAGCCTTGTATTTACAGCGTTATGTTTCGTTGATTTAACTGCACTAGGTAACTTCAGCCAGCTTGGAATCTGAATGAAGACAGGTCATGGTGTGATTGGGTGCCCATAGGCATGCCAACTGTGACATGATAAAAGGAGCAAACAAAATACTCCATTTTAGAGACTGTATGATTTATTTCTAGTGATGCGTATAGATATAAGCTTCAACCTTGTGCTATACATTGGAACTATAATCCGCCACAGCGGTCTAGTGGTTATGGTGCTCTATGCTGACCCAAAGGTCGCAGGATCGAATCCCGGCTGCAGTGGCCTGCATTTTCAGTGGAGGCAAAAAATGCTTGAAGCCCATGTACAGTAGAACCTCGTTGATACGTTTCCAAAAAAACGCGGAAAATAAACGTACGATCCGGGAAAACGTATGATCCGATCCGAATTTCGCGATTTAATTTTCACGATTGCGATCGTAGGAGCCGGGAAATCGTATTAAGCGGGAACGTATCAACGAGGTTCTACTGTACTTAGATTCAGGTGCACGTTAAAGAGCCCCTCTGGGTCGAAATTTCCGGAGTTCTCCACTACGGCATCCTTCATAATCATATTGTGGTTTTGGGACGTTAAACCCCAGCAATTACTATTATTGGAGCTACAGGCAAGCGCTTTCCAAGGCCGCTGTCTAACACTTTTCTACATGTAGTCAGCATTTGCAGGGCTCTTTATTGTCGATTAAACTGAGATATACAAAATAGAAGTTACAAGTCTGAATTTGTGTCCTCTGCCTTGGACTCGTTATGGAAGCCATGGGTTCTCAGGCCCCGGCCCTATGTGCACACCATGGATGCACCTCCGAATCTCTCACTTTGTTTCTTCAAATCTGTGTCGTTTAGTAGTAGAAACGTAGTCTCCAAAACTTTTGTGCGCTTTCATTGATTGTGAGAAAAAGTCACTGAGTTGACATTCATTCGCACACACGATATAATACTACAAAAATGTGCAAAATGGGTAAGTATCGTCTTCAATGTTCATTACGTACTTTTGTTCATGTGTTTGCAGGCTCTACAAGAACTTCTTGATCTTGGTCAAAGAGAAAGATGTGGAACTGGTTAAAGGAGCACTCCCTTTCTGGCCTCGTCTCTACAACAAGCTTTCACTGGTAACCATACTGCATCACTGCATTTGTTAACTGCACATATTTTATGTCTTTTTGGCATAAGCTTTTTGCAGGCAGAAACACACTGTTGGATATTCTACTGTGCGAGGCTGCCATGACCTTCTTTCTGTAGTGATCTTCAATTGTATGAAGCAAATGCACAAAGTACTGTTAGCATGGTTGTTGAAGACAGAGCACAAACTGTGGGATTGCCACAAAAAGCCTTACCGCAGGAAAAAGCCTTGCAGACCAACAGCACGTCATTAACAAAAGTAATATAAGACGACATTCATTCTTTAGCTTCCATGATGCATTTGAATCCTCTCAGCATTTCTCGGACAATCCTGCTTTTGAGCTGTCCTTAAGAACCATCTGCAACTATATTGTTATGCGAAGAGATGCAGACGAGAGGCTATAAACAAGTGTATTTTCAGGAGAGTACTCAGGCATTTCACACTAAGGCAGCGGCACGAAACAGTCTCCAAATTGTCGTCTTCTTCAATGTATTCCTCTCTTGATGGCTGTTCGTAGCAATATTTTAGGCCACATAAATACCTTGTTCTCAAATAGCATAGATATATACATATATATACATATATGCCTCAGAGCAAAATGTGATGTTTGAAGTACTAGCAGAAGTGTCATGAAAAAAATTGCAAGAATAGCCGTATAATGTTATGAAAAACATGGTCTTACTCCATTAATATTTTACTGTTGTCATCTGCACTTCATTTAGTCTGTTGACATAAACAGGGGACATGGCAATGAAAAGTGTTTTTTGTTATTTATGGAGATAAATTGGTAAACTGTGACTCACGGATGTGGATTGTTATGCTGATATCATAAACGAAATCAGTTTTGAGCCATCTGTTACGTTTTTTGAGTTGCAAGACTACATAGACACCTTACAGTCATCTCCAAACTAATTAATTAAGTATAGGTAAGTTTGTAATGATTTCCACATAAGCATATTCACAAAGGCCTACCATGTGCTGTAAAACTATTGTTCTATTTTTTTAAACGTCTTAATGAGCAGAGAAATAACTTTGATATGTCCCGATACATATTGTTTTACTGACGACTTCTACAAAAATGGAATGGTAAAAATTTGTATGGTGTGCAGAGAAAGATGCATGTCTTCATAGAACTCTCTAATATTTCAGAATCCAAGTACACAAAGAGGAACGATTTTATCTTCATTTGTTGTGAAATGGCACTGCGATGACTGACATCTGCAGAAAAGATGATAGCTTAGATAAAGGAGCTCAAAGTTTTATTTAAAAGCAATGCATCCCCACACACTCACGTCGACAATAACTGCAAAAAGGACCCTGGGGTGCATCTCTTTTGCTGCCACTAGGAACGAGCTCTTCAGTAGTATACGAAATTTTCCAGTGTGAGAAGACAAAGTTAAAGATGGGGCAGAGAAGAAGTGACAGGACAGTAAGAACGCTGGCCTTCAACTGAATTGACTCTTAAAAAAGTGCGAGGCAAGAAGTTCAATGCGCATGCTTACGAAAGAGAGCATTAAAATATATATTTATACAAACAAGTCTATACGCATTGCATGGAGGCATTGACCGAGGAATTCTTTTTCTTTTCTGCCCAGAACTATTGAAGCAGTGCTCACAGATATATGAGATGCAGCAAATATGCAGAAAGTTCCTAAGTGTGAATTTAGTTGACGACCAGCATTCTTACTGTACTGTCATTTCTTCTCTGCCCCATCTTAAAGCTTTTCTTCTCAAGCTGGAAAATGTTGTGTTAGAAGTCCCAACTAGCCCAACCCTCTGCTTTAAATACTACTCTCCTAATGTGTGCTAGTTACAAGTGGAAAAACAGCACTAAAAAGATGGGACAAGAAAGGACACAGAGAAAGCATCGGTCTGTGTCCTTCCTTGTCCCGTCTTTCTAGCGCTGTTTTTCCACTCGTAATCATGGGGCGGTATTTTGTAAGCGTTCTGTCACAGCACGGGAGAGGGATCGAATGGAAGAACGAGTGGGAGCAAACAGCCAACAGGTGAGCTGAGAGCACCGTCAGACTAGCCTCAAAGAATCCCTTGCGGCTCTTTCTCATTCTTCCATTTGATTCCTCCTCCGTGCTGTGACAGAACTCTTACAAAATAGCCCCCATGAACTAACCAGCCCAAATGTTTACCCTACTGCAGTGCACCGTATTTACTCTAATGCAACGCGAGTTTTTTCCCAGATTTTTGCTGCCTAAAGTCGACCCTCGCATTACAATCTGATACCAAAATTAAGATTTTTTATTCCTGGACGCAATGAAAAGTCGCCCCTCGTGTTACAATTGGGGTCGTGTTACAGTCAAGTAAATATGGTACTACTTGTTTTGCTCACCCTAGGACAACGATCGTCGTGTGCGGGAAGCCACGCACCGTGTCCACGAGCTCATCTGTCAGCGGGTCAGGAGGGACCTGGCTCCCCACACCAAGGCACTCATTGGCGCCTGGCTTGTCTCTCAGAGCGACCCGTTTGCGCCCGCTGCGACTGCTGCGAGGGCCGCATTCGAGGCCGCTTTCTCAAGCGAGAAGCAAATCCAAGTGTTCCAGTTTTTCAGCCAGGAGCTGTTCAGCGTAAGCTGTCGTTTTCATGTTGTAAGCTTTCCTGTATGATGGGGACACTCGGTGCTTCTAGTGCAGGTTGGGTGTAGTCACTTGATTACACTGGTTGCGCAATTGTCTGCCACAACTGTGCCTACTCCCTCCCTCTTGCCCTAAACAACAATGGGGGGGGAGGGGGGGTTATGATTTATTGATTTATTATAGCGAAAGCCTTAGATGCCTCACTGAATGCAAAAAGGGACTGTGGGCATCAACATGAGTGATGAAAAAAATCATCACGTGACTACATCATCATGACGTCACCGGTCGCCAAAATTTTTGACATCATATAATGCGACATATATATGACACCACATAATATGACCTCACATGATGACATCATCGCTTAACATCAACACTTGTTGAAAGGTGGGATGATCTCATATGCACTGGAAAATCACGTGAGGTGAAAAAGGCTTCCAGTGCCTTCGATTCCAGAGACAGTGCAAAACCACATTGGGTGCATAAAGGTTTCGAACGAGGGGGGTAGAATAGGATCAATTCAATTGACTTAGAAGAAAAAGAAAATAGCTATTGCGTTTGAGTCATCTTAGACAAATGCATAATGGGCTGTGGGACCTCTTGATTTATTTATTTGTTAATTAGCATTTGAGTCATCTTAGACAAATGCATAATGGGCTGTGGGACCTCTTGATTTATTTATTTGTTAATTAAATTATTTATTTATTTCTTTATTTATTTTGCTGTAATTTGGGCTTTCACAGGTATGGTAGAACAAAGTGTTCAAAGATAATTATCAAAAGTAGAGGCACATAAGAACAAAACAAACAAGAAAAACACCGAATATGTCTGGGAATTTTCCTCACAGGAATTGTCGTTCCATGTGCGGCATGTAATGGAGTTGCGCACAGACATAGTATTGCACGTGGGTTGTTTTATCACGTTATAACTGTGGAGAGATAAAACTAGGCTACATTAGCCAACGTGAGCCAGCGCTAGTCTGCATTAACTGGTTAATGCAAGTAGTAAGTATGGTAGACTTCTCAGAAAGTAATCGATGTTGTAGTGCTCACTTCACCTTGATTATAGTTTTACTGTTCAGTTTGTGTATTCTACTTGACATCGCCAGAGATTCCTTCCAAAATTTAGCTTGAAAAATGTTTTGCATTTTACAATCTATTAATGCAAAGCTATGAAATGCTTTGCATTTAAAGCTGCATTATTATAGTGTGTGGGGGAAAGCAATGGAATTGCATGTTATTTGGAGTTTAAACAGCTGTTCAAGCAATAATTTAATCCAGTCAGTAAATCATTATATTTGCATCAGTAGTAATACAACTGTATATATGAGTCTAAGCAACGGCACATGGGCAGGTCTTTATTTTTTACTTACTACAGTTGTCTTTCTACGTCTGTGCAACTTTTTTTCTTCTTATTCCAGTATATAAACGACGTTATTCTGCAACAGACTGTCGACACCGTTCCAGACTCCAAGTAAGTGTATGCTCTGTAATAAATGAACACGTTAGAGTTATGAACTAATCAATAGTGCATTATTGCTTGCTATGTTTATGTGACTTTTTAGAAGCAAGTCTTCCTTCCTAAATGTTGCTGTGCATCAGCCAGCATTGATTAATGCTTCTCTCCAAATTGCTTGTCACTTCATGTTTTTATTTATGTGTACAACTTATTGCCACTGTTATTGTTAATGACTTCATTATTAGCTGTTTACAGTTTATAAAACATAGCTGAAGAGGGGATGTCTAAACAAAAACATGTCTTGTGTACATGATGAGGATGTTGTTTCATTTTTCGAGTGATGGGGATAGGTGAGGGAGCTGTCCAAAGACTACGTAAATTGATGGTGGTTTCATACAGGTCATTGTTCTGCACAAACATGCACCCGCTAGGAAAAGCGTCAAAGGCATCAAGTTAACCTCTTTGCAGAATCTGTCAGGATTAATTAGCAACACTACTGGCGATTGAAGTGGGCAAGCACTTTCAGTCATGGCAAGTCTTGGGTAGACATAAAAAAGCATGAATGTGTTTGGTTCCTTGATCAAGGAATATTAAGTGTGACCAAGGCGAGATGGCATGTATGGCTGCATTCAGTGTGATTTAAGTAGCCAATGTTGTCAGCCTCAGTATGCATACTCCTTTGTGGTTTATCGTTCCCAGGGAGCTTTCGCCAGAAGAACGGGAAGCAAAATACCATCGGTGGCTTTCCTGCGCATTGCTCAGCTTGAAGATGGTTTTGGAGTACCTCTCACCACTTCCCGAGTCTGGCGTCGAGTCGCTGGACTCCATCCTCAAGGAGCCCAAGTTCTGGAAAATGGCCAAACACAAAGAAATCATGGTATGAACCATGCTTGGCTTCTTATGGTGCACACTTTTAACAACACATACTTTTCATATCTTCTCTGAGCATGTACTGAGCGTGTAGATGTTTGTAATGCATGCCTTTAATGTCCAATACGAGTTGCAACGTGCAGCTGGCGATGGAGCAATGCCCCCAGGAAAATAGCGGACAGGCTTTCGCCATTTTGGTGAAACCCTCTTCGCCACAGATGCATGGGCCCCACCAGCCCTACATGCATCGGCAGCCCATGCTGCATTGATTCAAGCGATGCCTTGTTATTCAGATGTGATTGGCAGTTCCGTCTGCCAATCACATCTACATAACAAGTCTGCCAATGTTACTTTTCTTAACATGCTCTATAACACTGCAGGTGCGCAAATCCTGGTACAGCCTGGCATCATCCTTGAGTCGTGTGGATCACGTGTGCAAGACTTATGGTGCCAAGCTCTGTTCCCATACCCTGGGGTCTTTAGCTGAGAACGATCCAGTGGTGGCTGTGCCCATCTGGGAGGCTGCTCTCTCAGTTGTGTCTGCTGTGCAGGTAGGCTTCTTATTCTATTCAACAAAAAGTTTTTCATGTGCTAGTTAGAATGATTGCCAATTGTGAGCCATACCCGAAGCTAGCAAGAAAATATTAAGGAAATCTCATTGCATGTATAATACTCTTTTTTCTTTCTTTAATTTGTATGAGATAATGACCTCATAGGCCTGTTGTTTTGAAGTGTTCTAGATGTTGAAACTGCCAAGAATTCCTCAAACTTTTCATATTCTTGTTTTTTTTCTTTAATTTTTTTTATCTGGTAATGATATCCTGGGCTTGTCATATTGCAGCATTCTAGATTGCGCTTGCAAGGAGCATTACCGTCAGCTGGTTAAAAGAGTTGCGTTCTTCTAATTCTTACCTGTTACACTTTACGTGTAGCCAGTGCTTTTAGGCGCTTTGAACCCTATCATTGCAGTAGCCATCAAGCCAGAGTGCGTTTTCGAGTATTGGGATCTCAACACATTATCGCATTCTAGCATCGCAATGAATCTTTGTGGCATCTGCATATTCAGCGTTATGCCTTGGAAGCATTGGTAGCTTTGGCGAGGTTCTGACACAGCTTCAACGGGAAATTGGATTTTATTAGGCTTGTGCGAATAGTAAAGTTTAGGTTTGAAGCGAATAGTGCTTTGGTCGAATAATTTACAATTAAATTTGAAATAGTATGCATCACATATTATAAAGAAAAATGAGCATATTTGTCATGACCCAACAGACCTGCATAACATTTTTTTAAATTTAAACAAGGCATGTGCCAATGTCATTCTTTTTGGTTCAAAGTGGAAGCTACTTTGAATAGTACCAGGATTTGACTTTCAGTGGAATGCAAGTGATAACATGACGTTTTAAAATTTTCTTTACTTAGACTATATAAGCCGGCATAACAAGCTTTTAAACTTAAAAAAGTGGTGTGTCGATTTGAGGGTAACATGTTCATTTAACCTTGAAGTGGGGTTTTACGACAGTGCAGATTTCTGCTGGATAGGTGTATTCATGGTATAGCACCCTTCACGGCAGTGAAGCCACTTTTACAGGGGTTTTCATGCGGTTTATATATGTCTATTCATTCATTTCGAATACTTCAAAATTTTGAGTAGGTAATTTAAATTCGTGCCCAAGCGAATGAGAATACCGTAATATTCGTTCGAATATTCGTAGTGCTCGAATATTCGCACCAAGCCTAGATTTTATGCTTGTAGTCGCATTCTTTAGCCTCTCGAATGCTAGAGTGGTCCAACACTTCAGTCGGAGAAGAGAGATGACCAGTTGAAGAAACTGTTAGTCACTATAAATGAAGCAGAATTTTAATTATCTGAAACTGAAAGTCGAAAGCAATCAACCAAAGTTGCCAAAAGAACATTGGAAAAAGCTTAATAAAGTAAGGCATTATTGTTACTGTTTTGTTAAATGCTGTCATACGGAATGAACCTAAAGAGGGATTAAAATATGTAATCATATTTTATCAGATTGCATTGTAAGTTGTGTACAAGTACAGTTTAATCTAGATATGCTGAGCACGTCTATTACTAAATAAAAAACATTGCTCACTGATAGTGAAGTACAACAAGCATATGCTTAGCACACATGCTAAATATCTTGTTGTCTAATGCAGCTGTCATAACAAGGTACAACTGTACAAAAGTTACATTTTACTGTGTATGTCCTCTGGAGTTTATGAAGCTCTGTGCTTCCGAGAGCTGACGTACAGTGAAGCGAGAAATTATTCCTTGATTTGAGGCTGGTGTATGCCGCTTTACACATTTGCACCAGAGTCATGAGAGTGGCAGTTCTACTACTTGCTTTGAAACTTATGGTGGCAAACTCTTGCTTTCTACAGGACTGCTGGACGCATGTGGACGCCAGGAAGGCTGTCCTGCCTCAGCTCTGGAAGGTCTTGAAAAATGGCGGGTTTGGCAGCGCAGTGCACATCTATCCAAACCTGCTTCCGTTCCTGAGCCTTGTCCCTGCTGAGGTCGTCGGTGTTGGCGTCCAGTTCTACAAGTTGTTCTTCGACTCCTTCCGGGAAGGGTGAGTGAAGCATGAGCTGAAAAAGTGTGTTGGTGCGGGCTTGTTGGTACAGCGCCTGATGTCGTCACTTCTATTCTCTGTCCCGGCCTAGCGCTGTTTTCAAGTTTCTGAGTGAAGTGGTTTTGACAAGTAGTCTGTTCAGCACCTGCATCTAAATGAAATGAGCCATAATAACGCATTAGCTTTTCAGGTATTAGAAAAGGTAATATAGTCTACATGTCGTTAGAATAGAAAGCAATAAATAAAATGCTAGATGTGCACCTTGAGTCATTAACATAGGCGTGCACTGGCTTCTTCATTAGGGGGGAGCTAAGTTTCACCTCAGCCCAACTGCTCCGAGTTAGAAAGAAAAAAAAACGAGCTTTGCAATGGATGCAAAAATAAAAATGAAGCAACGACTTACAGCTCACAACAGTCTGCCTTTGGTCCCCGGCTTTCAAGGGATAAAGAGGCGGGGAGTAAATAGCTCTTGGAATGCAACAACAAGTTCCCGCAGCCGCCTTTATTGCGAAAAACCTGCATAGCCATAACCCTGCACTTAAAATATTGACAAGACAGGCTCGACTGAGTGAAGGCAGATTCGGCACCCCCCCTCAGATGACTAGAGTGGGGGTGCCCCCCCCACTGCTCCCTTACGCACACATCTGCGGTCGTTAATGATTATGCTCACATGGCAGTATTAGTTGGACATGCTCTGCGAAATCAGTGATGGCAATCAACGGACGCAAACATCCAACTGGTGCTGCCGGTACAGTGTTCCTTTTTGTTGGAGTGTACCTGCTGTATCACACTGTCGTCAAGCCCATCTAATTGTGTCAGCAAACACATTCTTCGAAGGTCTGGGTATGCTTATGCGTGTGTGTACGAAGTGATAGCTTCCTTTTCCCGGGTTTTTGTAGCTCACAGTTATGTGGAAGAAAACAAGAGAGAAAAAGAAGGAGAAAAGTAAAGAGCAGTGTGTAAACGAACTGCCCTCAGGAGCAGGAAAGAGGGAGGCAGTTGTTTGGTTAAGCATATGTGGTGAAATGGGAGGTCATTTTTTTGACAAATGAACAGACGGGCTGCTGACAACACTTCTTTCACAATAGCAACCTCTGACGGACAGTTTTCGTGGAGATTGACATTCTGCCTGAAGAACAATAACGCAAACACTTCAGCTGCACCGGCACCAGAAGAATGCTAGCTATTTCTTCATGTCCCTCTCGAGACGAAGGCTAGCTGGTTTTATTCCAATGCCCAAGCAAGCTACCACTTGCAGCTCTTACGTGTGGCTCAAATAAATTATCATAAGCTACCAGCAGATATAGAGACGCGACAGATGTAATCTGTGCTGCATTGCTTTTCAGTTTCTTGCTTTCTGATGCACGATTGTAAATTTTAGTACATACTATGTGCAATCAGCAATCAGTTGTTACTAGTTGCCCTATGTCTTTGTGTTCCCTTAACTTTTGAGATCCCTGTTTATGGTACATGTCATATATTGCTTAATAATCTTTTTCTGTTCTTTCTTTTTTTGCTGCCTGCTTTTCATTGTTTTTTTTTTTGTTGTTTTTTTTGCTTACAGACTATTGAGTCAGAAAGTGCAAGCATCTATGGCAGAGTGCAATGCTGTTGTCCAAGCGTTTATGGAGTGCCTTCGATACGTCTTGATACGACACCTGGCTCCAGATGAGAATGCCAAAGCAGTTCGCAGCCACATTCTGGAGGAGCAGGTAGGGTAGATCCTGGCCTGAGCTCATGTTGTGTAAAATCGCCTCTACGTTATTACATTTTTATGTTAATGTACATATGACCACACTTAACATGGTAAAGTGGTAACCAGAACATCAGTGCTAATTGCAATTTTGTTTAAAGGGGCCTTGCAACACTTTTTGAGCATGGTCAGAAAACGCTGCCAATTGGTAGTCGATGCTCCCGAGAACACGCAAACCAAATATTATAGCATAGCAGATGGCCTAGAATTTACAATAAATGTATAAAGTCTGCTAAAAATCGCTTTTTCTTCTCTCAACGAATGATGCTACACTCAAACCTCATTATAACAAAGTTGCATCTTACACGAAAATAAGTTCGTTATATCCAAAAATTCGTTATAAAGGTTTATTCCTAACACTATATCTATTGGAAGACTACTTTTCATTTACTTCGTTATAACCGATATTTCGTTATATCCAGGTTCGTTATATCGAGGTTTGAGTGTATATACTAAAAAATCATTGCGTCATAGGCTCAAGTTCCACGCCATTGGCTGATTTGAGCATGGTGCGCTCAGGAGTTACTGTGGCTGCCGTGGGAGGCGGCCACGTGCCCGCGCGTGCGCAATTGCACTGAAAAGTTGTGTGTTCGAAGAAAAAAAAAAGAAAGAAGTGCTCAATGTCACGAGGCATGCGTGACGTACCTTCTTCCCCCATGCCATCCCTCCCTGCTTAGCTTCTAGCGCCTTCGTCGGGGCAATAGACAGCAAACAGCAATTGCAGTGTGCGACAAATCTTTGTAACTCTGCTCGTACAAATGGATTCTAAAAATTTTTGCGGCGGTCGATTCGTGATGCAATAAGCACCTTTTGTGAAGCCATTCCAGGGCTACTTGGAAAAGTGTTGCAGGGCCCCTTTAAGGACGTGTCTTGAAAGATGTTGTGAAGCTCAAGATTTCTGATAAACTAACACATAGTTATACTTGGTTTCAATTGTGTAATTGGTGCAGGTGCTTTGAAGTAAATCATTACAAAGTTAATTAGTTAAAACTTTGTTATCGAACATAATATTATGATTTGTCATCCCGGGTAAACTCCACCTCTTTAAGCAAACAAACTACATTACATAATTGCACTGTCAGTTGCAGGCGAGTTCAAATTGGTTCTGTTAGTTTGGTGTTCACTTGCTATAAGCCACGCAACCATCGAGGAAGTTTTGAATCATTTAATTATGCGGGAATATTTCCCTTCTCTTCTTCTTTCTTTTTATTTTTAGCTACATTTCTTTTGCTCTTTTTTTTTTTTTTTTTCAAAATGCAGCTCGTCGAAGTCTTGAGAGTCTGCCTCACAGACTCCTTGAGCCGTCTGTCCGGAACACGACTATACTACGAAGTTGCCAGCCTGCACGCCTTCGTGCTCCAGAAAATCCTCTCCGGCGACACCGAGCCCGCTGCAAAGACGTCTTACCAAGAGTGCCTTGAACTCATCTGGTCCAGATTGCTAAAACTAAGTCTAGAAATCGCCGCAATGTCTCCTCCGAATGTTGTACTTGTGCGCCGACTCACAAAACTTATCTGCGCCATCCACTCTCCGCCGGCAAGTCCGCGGAGCCAGATGAAGGTCACACTGGTTGCACCCGAAGACGCCAACTCCGCAGTGCCCTCCAAGAGAAGTTCCTTGGTTCTCGACGGACGGACTTCACCCTTGGAGGCCTTTCCGACCACCATGGCACACACAACGAAAATCTGCGCAGAAGTGTTGAAAAGGGCAAGGACTAACCCCGGCAGTGCCGAGAGCCTGGTGTACACGGAAGCCGCTCCGAAGTCTTGCGCGTCTCGAGTTCCAGCGCATTTGTCGAGGCGGTGCTCACTGAAATGGGTGTTGAGTGTGGTGCGGGAGACAGTGCAGTGGTTGAGTTTTTCGGTTTGTTTCGCTCTGTCGTAAGCGATGCTGCCTCAGCCAGCTGCAAGGATCGCTTGGAAGAGTATTACGGACACGTCGCAAACTGCTTGCTGGTTGCTTCCGTCAGTGCTTCTGCAACTGCAGCGAAGGTGGCAGAGCTCTTCAACAACACTGTGCTGGTGAGTACGGCTGCAAATTTAGGCATTGCCCATTGAAATTGAACACTGTGCTCTCAGGTTCATTTGAAAGGTAACCTGTATGTGTGAGCAAAATAAAACTAGTATATGTATGTATAATATTTTCAAGTACAGAGTGATTTACTGGCATGACTGCAGATTGATATGTCAGCGCTAGTTGCAATGGAACCTCGATTACACATCCCCCCAGTTTCACGGCGACCCGCATTTTACAGCGAATCGGTTTGGTCCCAGCAAAAGCCCTGTAGAAATAATGTATTAAATAGAAACCTCGGTCATACAATGCAATTTAACACCAACTCCGCATTGTACGACGACCCTCTGATACCGTCCAAAAAAAAAAATCACCTTTTTTTACTCTAACACCGACCAAATATTCGCGAGTGCAAAATAAAAACTTACAAGCCCCTAGTTTGACGATTAGAAAAAAATAGAATGAGACAGGTACAGTATGCCTTCTTAGAATGGAAAATCTTTCCCCTGGCAGTTCATGTGCTTTTGTAATCCAGTTTTCCTGACTTTGAGATAACTTCTGGATATGCCTCGACTGCGTGCCTATCCAGGGCCATTACCTTGACAAGCTCTATCCACACGGATTAGCTTCAGCTAGTCGGAAAGCTTGTCTTTGAGATACGGATATTTTAACGTTCTCGGTCCATGGAAACTTCGCCTGGTAGACATACAACTGAAGATCTGCTCCCTTTGTTTTCTGCACTTGGTAACAGGCCTCAACCATGCAAAAAGGCGTGACTCAGCTATTTCCACTGCGCAAAATAACTTTCCCTTGACATGAGTGCTCGTAATAACAGCGGCACATCACCAGTTGCACTTCACAAGGGAACAAACATGACGCGCCCAGCTCAGTTGCGCGCTCACAAGGAAATGTGCTTTATTGCCATTATGTAATGGTGATGACACTGTATCTGACTGTTCTGACGGGAGGCTGTTGTCAACATGGCTTTGGTTTTGTTTTATTGCGCTGGCAATTTTCGGCCTCAATTTATTGGAAAAAGGATGCGTGTTGGATTTAATTATTGCTAAGTTGGGAATAAAGGTTTGCTCACACCTCCTTTATTTAAAGGGTTATTGAACAAAAATTTGAAAATCTGACCAAAACATCGAAGTTCTACTGGGAAGACGCCACTGTTCCGTAAAGCAGAGTTTATTTCACATATTTTTGAACAGTTGGCTGTATTTTTGGTGGATTGTCAGCGCGCCGGCTGCACGCGAGCACGAGCCGTGACGTCACATTCTCCCTGGCGCATGCAGGGTGCACGTGCTCCTGTCATTCTCTTCCTTTTATCCACCTCTCCTTTCATTCCACTCTCTCCCTTCCACAAAAGCGCTGATGCCTTACCCCAGCCGGGAACATTGTTCGCTCCCATAGTGGTTCTGAAACGTAGTGCAAGCTGAGCGGGTTGAGAGACGCGGGCGACGGCTGGCATTGGTGGGATGCCTGTTTCCAGCGAGTTTCACGTCACACCCTCTAGTTCATGGCGCGGTGGTTTGTGAAAAACTCATTAAATTCATTACTTTCATCTAGTTTCTGCCTGAAATGAAGGTTGTGTCCATCAATTTCAACCACCAATCTTTCAATGTGGCTGGAAATCTTGGCGGCAAAAATTTTGTTCAGTATCCCTTTAAATGCTTAGCTGCCATTTTCAAAAATAATTCAATCTACCTTCTTTGGAGAAGTGAAGGGCCATGCTGTAGCCCTATTCAGGCAGTCTTTACCAGTTTTTTGGGCAAATCTGAGTGTCACTGCTTGTATTCTAAGTTTTTCGATTATATGATGCCCGGATTATACGACTAAAGTTTTGTGTGGTCTCCTCAAAATCGTTTAATCGGGGTTCCACTGTAGTTGCCTTGCTTGCGGGTAAAAGTGAATGTGTACATTTTCGGTAGTTGATGGTGCTGCTTTTCACAGGTAAGACTTAAAAGTCTATCGCAGAATTTTTCAATCACATTTTGGGGTTGTGGCTTTAACACAAACATTTACGAGACACTCTTATAAAATCTGCCATCTTTTAGGTCACATTTCTTCCCGTTTTCTTTCGTTTGTTTGATTATGGTACTTAATGCAAGGCATTTGAGGCACAAATAATGCATATAAAAGCATGCAGTACTATGTCATGATGGTACAGCGTCTGTGTGTCTGCTGAATCACTGTCATTTAGCCATGTTATCACAGTGTCATGACAGGGAAGAATAAAACTTCAAAAGCGTTTGCGAAGCATCTTGCTCTTTATTGGGCAAACTTGCATGCAGCAATACAAATGGCACACAAAGAACAACAATAACAAGACATAGTTGTCAATAGTTGAAATCTATTCTTTGGTAAGTGCATCTGCTATTATACACGTGTAGTCATGCATTCCAGCATAATCGTTCGTATCTACTCGTACGTTCCTTGTCTGATAACAGATGAGGTTAACTCTTTTGTCGGAGCTGTGATTATACCTGAGAAGGTTTTAGTACATGATGGCGTGTCTCGTGCCGAGTGGTATCATGCGCAACAGGTTACGCCCTATGTAACGCGGTTGCCTCCTAGGATAGGAAAAAATGTGCAGAATCAGAAAAGCTGATAGAAACTGATGTTTAGTATGTTTAGCATAAACCTCAAAACCTGTGCTCAGCAGGAAGTTCAGAAAGCTGTTCTTACATTTATTGCCATCCTTATCAGGCATCACATGAGGCACACCTCCCCTACATAGTATAAGAAATGTTGGAGCTATACAGGCTCAGATACAGTACTAATGAAGTATTTTCCTTAAAGGGGCCCGGCAACACTTTTTGAGCATGGTCAGAAAATGCTGCCAATCAGTAGTTGAGGCTCCAGAGAACACGCGATAGCGCAGCACGCGGCCTGGAATTCACAATAAATTCTCAGTCACCTAAAAATTGCTTTCTCTTCTCTCGACAAATGACGCTACAAGCTCAAAAAGATCACTCATCACAGCCATTGTATCAGCCATTGGCTGATTTGAGCATGGCACGCTCGGTCGTTACTGGGGCCGCCGCGGGAGGCCGCGATTTGTCCACGCGTGTGCGCGCGATCGCACTGAAAAGTCACGTATTCGAAGAAAAAAAAAAGAGAAAAAGTGTGCAATGTCACGAGGCGCGCGTGACGTATTTTCTTTCCCCGTGCCATCCCTCCCTGCTTAGCTTCCAGCGTTTTCGATGACACGAGAGAAGAGAGAATGCAATTGCAGCGTGCGACAAATCTTTTCTAACTCCGCTCGTACTGGACGGATTCTAAAAATTTTTGCGGCGGTGAATTCGGGAGGCAATAAGCTCCTTTAGTGAATCCATTCCATGGCTACCTGGAAAGGTGTTTCAGGGTCCCTTTAAGTATGTTCGACCCCGTACACTCGCCAGCATTTTCGATATCTTTCTTGTGCATGAGGCTTTAATTCAGCCTCCCTGAGTGCCCTGTCCTTGCTTTTTTGTCGTTCTGTCTTCATGACATCAGGACAATGAGCACCTCTTGGCTGTCCTGCTGGAGAAATCTCTGGACTGCTGGAAGAGCCACGCAGGCATTCAGGAGTGGCTCAGGAGCAATGACCTGGCTGAGAAGCTGCTACAGCTGTCACAGAAGCTCGTGCCGAGTTCCTCTTCGGAATCGGATCTCATCTGGAGGTCGCTGCGGGCGAGCCTGGAGATGGGCAACCTTTCTGGTACTTGTAGCACACGCCATTTCGACAGGGAATGGCTAGAGTGTGCTGTCGGATCTCTTGTCAGATATAAGGGCGTGCGAATAGGCATATTTTCAAATCAAATGATTGAAAATGCACTGTGACACCCATACATTGCTACAATTTATGCTTCCACTTACAATATGGTTTGGTGAAAATTTGATGCTGCTGCCATTTTGCAAACCAACAGTTATTGAATCTATTAGCCAAGCCTGTGGTGGGGTGGCTTCAAGGCTAAACATGATTGAAAAGAAAAACCTTGTGTTATGTTTGAATAAATATGGATAATGTTAATAACAGTGCAACATCAACTCACCCCTTCACCTCTGTAATCTCTTGCTGCAAACACTAATGTTCATTATTCTGTGGCATTTCATTGCAGCATATTTGCTACATCAATGGCCTAAACATTATAACTCTGTTTAGTGTGCTTCACTATCTTTTTCGTAGGATTTGGCACTGGAAGCTATAGCATCAAAGCTGTTTTCACGCCGCCTTACATCACTTGTGTTAAAAATGTTTTCTTGCAGAGCCACTGATTTCGCTCTCCAACCTCAGTAGCATCTTGAGTACTCTCCGGAAGACACTGCAGAATTTCACTCAGGCTGAAGGGAAACAGCTGGTGAAGGCAGTGGATTTTGTGTGCGAGATAACCAACACACTTTTCTCGAGTTACGAGGTAATTTCACTTTTACTTTCAACAATCTTTTTACTTGCAAGAAATCATTGAGTGGTGGGGGGTTCATTAATTTGTTTTTATGTCATTATGATGTGCATTTTTTAAATTATTTATATGAGACTGGTGGTAATAGTTGTAATGCAGGAGTTAATCGGTGTTCATGGAAGTAGTAATCGTCATACTGCTAGATGTAAGGTGACACGTTTATTGCGTGTGTAGCTTAGAAATTAGTGATTCTTCTAGTAGTTTCATGAGACCATTACGTTCATAGCAAAAGTTTGCTGTAGCTTGGCAAACTTGTAATTTTGTCATCGCCACTATCACCACTTAAAAAAAAAAACTGGCTGGCACATCACTATGTGGGGAGAAGCTCATGCCACTTGTTACAGTAAATAGTGATCGAGTAACTTAATTGTTTTTTTTTATCTCTAGGGATGTTGCAATTTGCCTGAATCGGAAGAATTTGTTCTCGCCCTGTTCCTTCTTGACTGTCAGAGTACCCTTGTCTTCGTCACCTGGTACGTGCTTGTTGGCCTGTTCAGTTTTGGCATTGTGCACTTTGTCATCTGTAGCTTGTAAGGGCGTGCAGCACATTATTTCAGTTTCCTTGGGCCATTCACTTATAAATTGTGCGTATTTGACTAGGTAATTGTTCCATGGTGTGCGACTAACTACATTTTTGTCTCTTGTGCCAATTAAGGATCTGTGACTGTATTGAGTGAGTGAGTTCGCCGACCTATGTATATGGGACCACTAAACATTAAAATTCACAGTTATGGAGCCCACCTCTTATGTAATTCCTCTGATGAGAGGTCTCTCAGGTAATAAGTGACATGAATTATACATGAATAGCCCTTCCTTTTCTCCTCTTCCTCCTCCTCCTCCTCCAACTGCCCCTTAGCATACACTTCTACTCTTCAATTAACTGGAGTGGTTGTTCCATCAGAGGTGTCTTTGTGTGTTTATGTGTGTGTGTTTGTACGACACACTTTCTGATGTTTTATGTCCATGTAACTACAGTTCAGTTTTCCGACTTCCGAGTAATGTATAGTCACCTATTAGAACCATTGTTGTCTTCTGGCCACATGCTTTTGTCAAAAAGTGTTGCTACTGGCATTGATATAGCCTCTGAAAAATGCAAATACTGAAGTGTTCAATTCAATTCAACTCCCAGAGACACGGGAGAAAGTGTGCTGGTCATGGCAGCAAGGGATCTCTATGATTGTCAAAGCCAGGGGTGGATTCCTGGCACCCGGCGGTCTTCTCCAGAAGATAGCGTCAACGCTGAACTCAATGTTGCTCAGCCGTCTTTCCGTGTGACAAGCGGTAAGCCACGTTTTTGGATTCAGTGCTTTCTGCTAACTGAAGTTCAGGAGTTGTCTGAAGTAAGTTTTGCTTTAAAGCATGAAGGAACTGTTGAAGCAAGCATCGTCAATCGTTTCATCCTGAAGAGCGGCCTTCGTTTTTAATTGGGCAGCTCTCATATGAGCTTGCTTGTCCGCTATCTGAGAAAATGCCTCACCTGTAATCAACCAGCTCTGACGACAGCTTTGCTTGGCATCAAAGTATTCAAACTAACCTTTCCATCAATAGGCGTTCGTGTATAGCACATATTATTATGTAGCTGCATATTTTCCTGCGTAGAATGTTGACGTGAACTCATGTTATCTGGTGTTTTCAAGTTAATATAACTGTGAGTGTGTTAGCTCTTGTGCACCCTGCCAGCACTTATGAGGGGAACAATAATGTCCATATGGTTGATGGGGTCTGGAAACCATAGCGGAATTTTCGAAGTCACTCTTGGTACAGAAGAAATAAACATTGTGATCTTTTGATTAATCCCTTTTAGAATTACCACATGCCAAAGGCTGAAGTTGTCAGCACTGATACCCTTCCCCAGTGTGGGTGCACAATATGCAAATTGAATAAATTGAGATTCGTAAATGTCCTACAATATGAGTTCTGCTGTGCTTGTCAGTGATGGTAAAGTAGTGTACGTGCTCTTGTATGTTTTGCTTTATTTCCACAAAACCAGTACAGTGTTGCAGAGGGTAAGTGGGGAAAAAAAGTGGCTCATGACTGCTTGACCAGCCCCAAAAACCCAGCACTATTCTGTATCGCGAATAGCTTGTTGAAGGAGAACACAACTCCAAAGCTGAGGTGTCGCCTTGTCCAAAATGCAGCATTTGTGATGAGCCACAACCACTCTTGCAGTGAGAAAATAACCTTGAGCAGCATTGGTTAAAGATGTGGCACAATTGAATGAAATACTCACGAAATCATATAGTCTTCAATGTTGTGTTGGCAGTTTCTTCCGTTGCTTGCCTCCAGTCCCAACATGTTGAAAAAAAGCTGCTACCTGTCATGATGATGATAATGATTGGTCTTCGTAGCGTAGCCCTTCGTAGCATAGTACTACTAGATACTATCCTGTACAAGTAGGTAGCCTCCATTTGACTGAACTTCATTCACAAGGTAATGTTTATGAGCTCGTCCCTTTGTTTTGCAGCCAAAACAAAAGGACATGGTTTTTGTGGTTTAGCAAATAGGGTGTTGTGCTATGACGTACAAGTGCACTAGTTCGAATTTCGACAATGGCGGCTACATTTTGAAAGCAGTGACATGCGAAAACAAGCGTGTGCTTATATCTAAATGCGTGTTAGCTGGGTCAAACTTAATCCAGAGACCCCTCATAATTGTATCATCGTTTTGACAAGTGAGACTGCAGAACTAAACTAATTTTGTCTCTTTATTTTTTATGTTCTTTTTGCTTCCTTTCTGTCAATAGCCAGGGGCTGGTCAGGTGCTGCTGCCGTTTCTTGGAAAGCATTTTTGCAGCCATCCCTAAGGAGGAGCAGGACCCGGTTGCCCTTCTTCTTGACCCGACTGTGTCGCTGGTCCTGGAATCCATTCTCCCCACATCGCAGCAGTGGGAGAAGCTTGTCAGTGACACTTGCCTTTTGGTGCGTGTGCTGTGTGCTTATTTGTGCACTTGTGCAGCTCAGTTTTGTAAATGGAATTGATATGTGTACTGTGCAGACTTAGTTCTTCCTACCACACCCACTGCGGTTTCTCAGTGGTTAAAGTACTCGGCTGCTGACCTGAATGATGCGGGCTCGATCCCTGTCACAGCAGTCGAATTTTGATGGAGGTGACACGCTAGAGGGCCGAGTACTGCGCGATATCAGCGTACATTAAAGAACCCCAGGTGGCTGAAGTGCATTGGAGCCCTCCACTACAGCATCTGTCATGGTCTTGAGATGCTTTGAGATGTCAAACCTCACAAACCAGTTCCACCTGCATCAGTGACAGCCACATTGTCCCACTCAGGCTTGAACAAAAGTATAGGAGAAAATGGGAAGAAGAAATCAAGTTATAACTTATATCCAGTGTCTGGCAGCATGTTCAGATGGCCTGATCTTATGAATACATCTTTATGATAAACAAGTTTCTGAATGAAAAGCATTTCTGGAGGCAACGTTTCAATGCAGGGGCTTTTACTTGTCTTTTTGTTGAAATGGTGTCTCCAGCAACAATTCTTGTTCGACAGTTTCTGATCACTTCTAGCCTCCATGTTCCACCAATGTTTGAAATCAGTAATGCTTGCAACACATTTCTTGGCAGACCGTTGCTGTTACCAAGGGGGGAAAAGTTAACAAGGGGGGAAAATTGGAAACTCATTTGTTGTGCGAAACCACAAGGGAACTTCAAATGATTTGTCGAAAGGAAAGCTTAGTTGACCAAAAGTTCGTCTTGGTCTGGGATTTTAACACAGGACCAACGCCTTTCCTGGGCAGTTTTCAACAATTTGCACTAATGGGGAGGCTAGCAGATTGGAGAAAGAATAGCAGGTGGAGAAAAAATTTTCGCCTTTCACAAGCTGCACTTCTGCAGGCTTTTGCAGAACTGATTTGCAGATGGTGTTATGTGGTCAGTAATCCACACTTCCAGAGCTTGCATGTCGCCCCTTTATTTTGATGGCTTAATGTTTGTGCTGCTGTGTTGCAGGAGCTGTTGGCAGTTCATCTAGAACATCCCGAGGACCATCCCCTCTACACGACGCAGGACTACCTCTCCAAGCAGGCCAGCAATCAGTGCTTAGACCAGGCACACCTGGCGGACGTTGCAGGCTTCGCAGAGGCCGTCTTTGATCACATGCTGGCCTCTGAGAGCGAGGCCGAGTCAAAACCGCTGAAAAGCAGCAGCTTGCTCCTTAAATGTGCCCCGTTCCTTATCCTGGCACGCTGTTTCCCTCACCGGGTAGGTGTGCTCTTAAAGGGCCCGTCAACAACCCCGAGGTCCAAAAATTGTTATAGAGAGAAATATGTGCACTTTTGCTATGTGAACCTGCTGCCGCAAGAATTTTGCGAATACGCGCAATAATAAGGAAGTTACAGGGGTTAGAAGATCCGTTTCAGCTGGTTTCAAATTTTCGCGCAGCCTCGCCCCCCCTTCTCCGCTGTAGAAATGGGGAGGCGTAGCCCGTCGTCGTGACTCCGCCCACTTCGGCAACGTGACACGACGTCAGTGATAAGTCATCGGCGCGCAGCCAACGACCGAGCAGGGCTTCCCCCCCCCATGAGCACGTGTCAGCGGCGCAGGGAGGAAGCGCGATGCGAAGAGACGACCCTTTCCCTTGCGGTAATGCAGCGAGACGCCTCTTTATCTCGGAGGCTTTCGTTCTGGCAATACCGCTTCTCCCGGTAGTCTCGGGCTCTACAAAACGGCAGAGGGCAGCACAGGAAAATGAAAATGCGTACTTCGCGGCCGAAACTGCATCACCGTAGGGCCAAGGCGCTGTTTCGTAGGGCAAAGGACCAATCGACGAGCTCAGTGCTACGTCAAGTCGGCGATCGCCGACTTGACGTCACTGCACGTACGAGGAGGATTGGTCAGGCGAAGGAAAGCGGCGCGGGAATTGTTTTTCGAAATGGAGGGTCTGCGCGGCTCGCAGCGCTGTAATATTCGGGAAACGTGATCGCCGCGGTCTACTGTACGAGTTAGCGAGCTTGTTTGGGGGGTGTTAAAAAAAAGTAGGAGCCTGTTGACGGGCTAAGTATGAAATGCTTTTAGCTCCTGTTGTTCATGGCGTTTAGTGACCTTGAGCCAAAAGCCAGCGCCATTATCTAGGCTTTCAAACGGGGTCATCTGGGCACTCAAACGAGATATTCAGGCATCGTTGCAAATACAAAATGTGAACCTCTGGGCACTCAGCCAAAAGTTATAAAAAATGCCGTCTCTGGTCACTAACTCTTTGTACAGGACTGCATTACAAATAAGTTCTGCGGAAACCCGCAAGGTGGCGGAAGGGTTAATAAAGGGAAAGTAGACAACCACCCATTTGTAGCACAAAGCACCAAGGAAATCCATACGGATTTCTCAGAAAGAAAGCTTCTTAGTTGCCGAAAAATTCGTCCTGGTCCGGGGTTCGAACCCGGGACCAACGCCTTTCCGGGGCGGTCGCTCTACCAATTGAGCTAACCAGGAAGCTAGCAATTGGCAGCGCGAGGGCGAATTCATCGACAACTCGAAGCACATGGACACAAGTATTGCAAATAAGTTCTGCGGAAACCCGCAAGGTGGCGGAAGGGTTAATAAAGGGAAAGTAGACAACCACCCATTTGTAGCACAAAGCACCAAGGAAATCCATACGGATTTCTCAGAAAGAAAGCTTCTTAGTTGCCGAAAAATTCGTCCTGGTCCGGGGTTCGAACCCGGGACCAACGCCTTTCCGGGGCGGTCGCTCTACCAATTGAGCTAACCAGGAAGCTAGCAATTGGCAGCGCGAGGGCGAATTCATCGACAACTCGAAGCACATGGACACAAGTATTGCAAATAAGTTCTGCGGAAACCCGCAAGGTGGCGGAAGGGTTAATAAAGGGAAAGTAGACAACCACCCATTTGTAGCACAAAGCACCAAGGAAATCCATACGGATTTCTCAGAAAGAAAGCTTCTTAGTTGCCGAAAAATTCGTCCTGGTCCGGGGTTCGAACCCGGGACCAACGCCTTTCGGGGCGGTCGCTCTACCAATTGAGCTAACCAGGAAGCTAGCAATTGGCAGCGCGAGGGCGAATTCATCGACAACTCGAAGCACATGGACACAAGTATTGCAAATAAGTTCTGCGGAAACCCGCAAGGTGGCGGAAGGGTTAATAAAGGGAAAGTAGACAACCACCCATTTGTAGCACAAAGCACCAAGGAAATCCATACGGATTTCTCAGAAAGAAAGCTTCTTAGTTGCCGAAAAATTCGTCCTGGTCCGGGGTTCGAACCCGGGACCAACGCCTTTCCGGGGCGGTCGCTCTACCAATTGAGCTAACCAGGAAGCTAGCAATTGGCAGCGCGAGGGCGAATTCATCGACAACTCGAAGCACATGGACACAAGTATTGCAAATAAGTTCTGCGGAAACCCGCAAGGTGGCGGAAGGGTTAATAAAGGGAAAGTAGACAACCACCCATTTGTAGCACAAAGCACCAAGGAAATCCATACGGATTTCTCAGAAAGAAAGCTTCTTAGTTGCCGAAAAATTCGTCCTGGTCCGGGGTTCGAACCCGGGACCAACGCCTTTCCGGGGCGGTCGCTCTACCAATTGAGCTAACCAGGAAGCTAGCAATTGGCAGCGCGAGGGCGAATTCATCGACAACTCGAAGCACATGGACACAAGTATTGCAAATAAGTTCTGCGGAAACCCGCAAGGTGGCGGAAGGGTTAATAAAGGGAAAGTAGACAACCACCCATTTGTAGCACAAAGCACCAAGGAAATCCATACGGATTTCTCAGAAAGAAAGCTTCTTAGTTGCCGAAAAATTCGTCCTGGTCCGGGGTTCGAACCCGGGACCAACGCCTTTCCGGGGCGGTCGCTCTACCAATTGAGCTAACCAGGAAGCTAGCAATTGGCAGCGCGAGGGCGAATTCATCGACAACTCGAAGCACATGGACACAAGTATTGCAAATAAGTTCTGCGGAAACCCGCAAGGTGGCGGAAGGGTTAATAAAGGGAAAGTAGACAACCACCCATTTGTAGCACAAAGCACCAAGGAAATCCATACGGATTTCTCAGAAAGAAAGCTTCTTAGTTGCCGAAAAATTCGTCCTGGTCCGGGGTTCGAACCCGGGACCAACGCCTTTCGGGCGGTCGCTCTACCAATTGAGCTAACCAGGAAGCTAGCAATTGGCAGCGCGAGGGCGAATTCATCGACAACTCGAAGCACATGGACACAAGTATTGCAAATAAGTTCTGCGGAAACCCGCAAGGTGGCGGAAGGGTTAATAAAGGGAAAGTAGACAACCACCCATTTGTAGCACAAAGCACCAAGGAAATCCATACGGATTTCTCAGAAAGAAAGCTTCTTAGTTGCCGAAAAATTCGTCCTGGTCCGGGGTTCGAACGCGGGACCAACGCCTTTCCGGGCGGTCGCTCTACCAATTGAGCTAACCAGGAAGCTAGCAATTGGCAGCGCGAGGGCGAATTCATCGACAACTCGAAGCACATGGACACAAGTCCCGGGTTCGAACCCCGGACCAGGACGAATTTTTCGGCAACTAAGAAGCTTTCTTTCTGAGAAATCCGTATGGATTTCCTTGGTGCTTTGTGCTACAAATGGGTGGTTGTCTACTTTCCCTTTATTAACCCTTCCGCCACCTTGCGGGTTTCCGCAGAACTTATTTGCAATACTTGTGTCCATGTGCTTCGAGTTGTCGATGAATTCGCCCTCGCGCTGCCAATTGCTAGCTTCCTGGTTAGCTCAATTGGTAGAGCGACCGCCCTCGGAAAGGCGTTGGTCCCGGGTTCGAACCCCGGACCAGGACGAATTTTTCGGCAACTAAGAAGCTTTCTTTCTGAGAAATCCGTATGGATTTCCTTGGTGCTTTGTGCTACAAATGGGTGGTTGTCTACTTTCCCTTTATAGGACTGCATTAAATATTCTAGTTACGGCCATAACAAATTTTTTAAAATATTGCTTCATAGTTCTTCTATATGTTTTTTCACACTACCACTGAAGCTGTAACTTCTAGTATGCTGAAGTTTCATTTGCAATTTCCAATGGCGATGTTTGGGGCAAGCACACGGCACCATACACATGCTCATTTAAATGCCAGCGCCACGCCTGTGCTCTTTTAAATGCCAACACTTGCACTCAGCCGGAGGTTATCGCGGAGGGGGCTGTTTCACGGCACAGATTGCCGGCTCCTTCGAGAGATGGGGCCATTCGTGTTTGGCGCACCACGGCTCGTGGTGCCTAAGATTGAGGCTGGTATCATTTCCAACCAATCTGCTTAGCTCGTAGCCATTTCATGTTTACACCCACTCTCAGTTACGCGAGAGGCAGCCATTTTTATTTTCACGTTATATGCATCTTCATTTGTTTATGTTTCACGTTATGTGCACCTTCAACACGGCTGTGTTGCGTTGGAGCTCAGTAAAATAAATCTGTCATTACAGAGAGCAAATAATGCTCCTGACAAGTGAACAGTCCCTATCTTAAACATGCATTTTGCTGCTTTTTACCCCGTGACTTGAGCTGCCCTTCGGATTAAATGCCCTGCTTGACAACATCTTCCAAAGCAGTGCTGAAGGGTCAGCCTGAAATTTCTGACAGTGGAGTAAGTTATGAGAAGCACCCTTCTGGGGCACTGTGCAGTGCAGTGTTCAGTATAAGTAGTATAGCATGGTGCTGCATCGGGTCTTCAAGCAGACGTTACAACTGTTTGACATTGCCAATAATTTCGTATATGCCATTTCTATATATCCGGGTTTCACTGTATCCTTTGGTCAGAGCTTTATTTCACATCTCACCAGCTCCACAATGCTGATTTACACTCTGCGTAGAAATGTAGTCTTATTCAACGTAAACACCATGTGACCAAAGACATGGGTGTAAACATTAGGGGTGTGAAATAGTGAATTTTGGAACCGAATCGAATATGAACTGAATAGTGATTACACCAAATCGAATACGAATACGAATCAAATACTTTCTGGAGAACTACTTTGTAATAACAAGTCTTAGAACTTCATAACACTTTATTTGAACCAAATATTCACAAACTACTGTAAAGAACATTACGGTTGCTTTTAACCATATTAAAATACCACAGGTCAGTGGTATTGTATCTGATGTCCATGCTATACCTGGTTTGAGTGACCATAACATTGTTGTAGCTGATGTCAGTGTCAATAATTCATCTGTGGTGAAGAAACCACCGAGAAAAGTATTCTTGTATTGTAAAGGTGATTACCGTTCTATAAATCAGTCGTTAGATTCGTACTTCTCAACATTTGATACATTAGGGGATGATTTAAGCGTTGAGCAGTTGTGGGAAAACCTTAAAAAAAAGCTTTTCTATCTTCGAGATAAGTTCGTTCCGGCGCGGATGCTTTCATCCAAACGTGATAGGGACAAACCATGGTTTAATCAGCAACTGCGCCTCTTGCTGCGCAGGGTGCGGAGGGCGTACTTAAAGTATAAAAAACGCAGGTCCCCGGTAAACTTATCAGAACTAAAGACGCTGAAGTTTGATTTCGAGAATTTTACCAAATCGACTAAGAAAAGCTATTTCGCGCAGCTTGGGGAACGATTGGTAAAAGATACGAAAGAATTTTGGAAGTATATCCGGCGTAATGGTCAGAACGTTAACACCGTTCCTCCTCTTGAGTACTTAGGCACCGTTTTCGGTGATGACAAGCGCAAAGTTGAAGTATTTAGCAGTTACTTTTGTTCGGTATTTAGTAATTTTCAAGCTCGGGTTGTAGGTGGGGATCTTTCGTTAAGTAATGAAGCAATGCCCGAAGTTGAGTTTGCCTTGGAAGGTGTACGTAAGCTTTTAGCAATGATTTCTCCCAGGAAGGCAACTGGGCCAGATGATATAGCAGCAGCATTGCTTAGTAGTTGTTGTGATTCTTTATGCATGAATTTCTGCCGTCTTTTTCAAATATGTTTAGATACGGGTGCCGTTCCTTCTGACTGGAAATTAGCTAATGTCGTGCCTGTATACAAAAGTGGACCTAAAAACTGCGTTGAGAACTACAGGCCAGTGTCCTTGACTAGTATTACATGCAAAGTAATGGAACACGTTATATATAGTTGTATTATGTTGCATCTTGTTAAGCATAATTTATTAAATGCTAACCAACATGGCTTTAGGCAAGGTTTTTCTTGTAGTACGCAGCTCGTAGAATTCACCCACGATTTGGCCTTAGCAATAGACAAAAGACAGGTAATCGATTGCATCTTCCTCGATTTTCGTAAAGTGTTTGATGTTGTGGCACATGACCTACTTATTAGCAAATTGCACACCTATAAATTGGACAAAAAAGTAATTGCATGGATATCGGAATACCTTTCACATAGACAACAGTCTGTAGTTCTCAACGGTATCTCCTCTGAAATCGCTGCAGTGACCTCTGGAGTACCTCAAGGCTCTGTCTTGGGGCCTCTCTTATTTTTATTATATATAAATGATATCTCTAGTGGCATTACGTCGTCTTTCAGAATGTTTACGGATGACTGTGTGGTGTATAGAGTTATTGATAGCAATTCTGATTGTCATGCCCTTCAGAGTGATTTAGATAAGGTTTCAACCTGGTGCGCGAAATGGGAAATGTCGTTAAATGTTTCAAAGTGTTTGTACATCACCTTTACAAGGAAACACACATATAAGGCATATGAGTACAAATTAAAAAATGTTACTTTACGCAAGGTTAGGGAATGCAAATACTTAGGTGTTTTACTTACCTTGGATTTAAGATGGAACAGGCATGTACAGGAGATAAGGAAAAAGGCAGCACGCAAATTGGGCTTCCTACGACGAAATTTTGGGCAATTACCTAGTCATTTGAAGGAACGATTGTATTTCACTCACGTACGTTCTGTACTTGAATATGCGTGTATCAGCTGGGATCCCTATACTCATCAGTTAGTTGACCTGCTAGAAAAAATCCAGGGTAAGGCTGTACGATTTGTCTTGGGAAATTACGACAGCAGCCTCAGTATCACTGAAAGTAAGCGCGCACTTTACTGGCAGGATCTAAAAGACAGAAGAAAGGCCCTGAGACTAAAATTCTTTCACAGCATTTATTATTCAAAAACAGGCATAGAAAGAAACAAATACATCTCATTGTCATCATATATTTCGCGTAGAAGAGAGCATGCCTTGAAAGTTCGCGAATTTTCTTTTAAAGGTGACACTTTGCGTTATTCATTTTTTTGTAGGACCACGAGCGAGTGGAATTCTCTTCCGTCAAACATTGTTGAAATACAAAGTAATGATGACTTTTACCGCGCTTTGTGTGCAGAAATGAATGACTGTTGATTTAGTTATGTATACCCCCCACTGCTGTAATGCCTGCAAATGGCGATGCAGGTACCGAATAAATAAATAAATAAAACTATGAAAACTGAGATAAGCTCGTATACAGCCACAACCAGGGCCTTCGAAATATGTTGTACCTGTAGGCTGAAATACAGCGGTGAATACACTAACCAAGCTGACACTTGGTCACCTGCTTTTAAATAAAATTGAGACATAACGACTAAACAATTTTGAAGGGGACACCACGAATACAGCTAAAGGTGTAAGGAAACGGATAAACGGGTTATTGCAACATGGGCCTCAGCACTGAAAGAATGTAAACAGTGTTGAAAGCTGAAAAACAATTTGCGCAAACACAACACTTGCGTCTTTTAGATGCGAAGCATCTTATGCTCGGGGCTCTGTCCGTCCCTCCCGCGTCCCACGTCCGCCGTCCCGCATTCGGCCACTTTCATGAAGTAGGGAAGCACCCATTATGCGAACCAGAACACTGTAGTAATATGAAGGCCGTCAACCACTACTACAGTCACCAGAGTCATGGCCAAGAGCACAGAGAGGCTGCTTAACAATGGCTAGGCAGGTGGTGTCTGTCGCCCAGGTTTACCCCATTCCTTGAATCATGGCCGAGAGCACAGAGAGGCTGCTTAGCAATGGCTAGGCAAGTGGTGTCTGTCGCCCAGGTTGACCCCCATTCCTTAATCTTGCTTGCATGTGTTTGGAGGGGGGCTTAGTCCGTCCCTCCTTCCCGCGTCCCACACCACCACAGCGCATGCGCGTCCCCTCCCCCCTCTCTCTTCTACGCTCACCCCCTTTCTCTCCTCTAGGAATCTTCTACTCTACGGAGCGGCCCCCCGTGTCCCACAACGCGTCCCTTCCCCTATGCTCTCCTACGCTCACCCCCTTCCTCTACACTAGGAATCATCTACTCTACGGAGTGGTGCCCGCGTCCCACATCCCCACAGCGCGTCCTCTCCCCCCTCTGTCCTCTAGGAATCCTCTACTCTACGGAGCGGCTCCGGCGTCCCACATCCCCACAGCGCATGCGCGTCCTCTCCCTCTCTCTCCTCTAGGAATCCTCTACTCTACGGAGCTGCTCCCACGTCCCACACCCCCCACAGAGCATGCGCGTCCCCTCTCTCTCCTCTCCTACGATCCCCCCCCGTCCTTTCCTCTAGGAATCCTCTACGCAGCGGCGGGCACGACAGGTGGTGTGACAGCTGCATACTCCGCTGGGGGGCGCCATGGTAGTTCCGCGGTATGAAAATGACGGAGCGCGCGCGCCTCATTCTCTCTCCTGTGCAGCGCCGCGATGAGCGCCCGGACCGCTGCCGCGAAACGAGAGCGGCGACGTTCCTCCCGCACAAGCTAATTATCTCCCCGCTGCTTCGCATCCACACATGGTTCCCTTTAGCGGGAGATGGGGAATTTTTATTCATGAACTGGAATGCAGTCGTAGTCCCAACCTTCTGTTATTGCTAGATGGAGGCAGGAGCCGATTAATGCGATGCAGCTGCAGCACAGTGGAAACTGAATCAGAGTGGAGTTTTCAGAAAAGTCAACTTCATCTGGTGTTAAATATAGCTTCGCTAGTCCCGTAAAAGCTTGAGCTGTATGCACACTGGTAATTTAGTGATTAAAAGAAAAACAAAATTACGTTTAGCTGTTCCAAACATTCGTTCTTGTGGGGTTCTCCCATCGGTGCTGATTATTCGAAAACTATTTGGCGTTTCAAATATGTGCTATTCGACTTGAGAACCGAATCGAATACAATGCTATTTGATTCATTATTCAAAATTTTCAGATATTCGCACACCCCTAGAAACATACTAAAAAAATTTCACCAATATATATTATTTTCACTCTTCTATCTCAAAAGCATTCCTAGTGTTATATAGACTGAGCAAGGGTGCGTGATACTATTACAAAAATCAACTGCCACTTGATTCTGTTCCTTTCTAGTTATCCATCATTCACAAGCAGCCAACTGGGGTGAAAACATGGGTGTCGCGATGCTAAAACCATTAATGAAGCATAAAAGAAAAACAGTAGTGGAATAAAATTGTTACATGAGCCATGCTGCAATTTGTTGTTCCTGATCAGCAACACGACATATTTTTCAGGTGTTTACAGTCTCTGTTGAAGATAAAGAGGGCACTGAAGGCCAGTCAGCCTTGAATGCAGCTATGGAGACATTCTCAAATGATGTCTTTGACTCCATCGTCAACAAGTACGTAACTCCATATGTACCATACATTCATGATACATATTTCTTGACTCTCCCAACAAAATTCTCTCGCCAAAAGTGATTTAATAATACTAAACTTTTTTTATTTACCCGATCAATTCTTTGTGTCTTAAAATGACTGGAAATATTCATAAAAGCCATTTTATTGGTAAGCTTGGCAGAAAATGTTTTTTTTTATGGAGTTAATATAATTAAACTTCCCCTGTACTGTGCACGCACTTCTGAACTTTCACCGACCTCTGTCTTGTCCACAGGGCCCTCTCGGGTGAAAAGTTGTGGCAAGAGGCACTTGTCTATTTCTTAAAGAAGCTAAGGGAAGATGGAATTGCAAGAAGGATTTGTGACTCTCACTACATTGCTGCCAAGGACAACTTGTGAGTCACTTGCACTACGCTCTTTATTTCTCGTATAGTACGTACAAAAAAAATGACGCCTGTCTGGCTGATTTCCTGCCGCACACTTCATTGATACAGCATGTACTCAAGTATCGTATGCATTTGTATTTCGTGCACTGCTAATGCGTTACCATTAGCTGAGACACTCGGGCAAATGTGTATGAGTTTGTGTGAAGCCTACTTTACTTACTTCACTACTGTTACATTGTATTTGAGAAAAAAGAAGTTCATTTGTTGCTGTTGCATAGCAATACTGCTTTCACTCTTTTTGTTGCAAAGCTTGGTTTCATGGTGCTTAACATGCCCACAGGACATTGCAAGCTAACAAGCGTCTTTTGCCTCGTTTCAGCTATGGACAGGAGAAGAAAGCGGAGCTCTTGGTTGTACGGTCGCTGCTGCCTTTCATGTCCCAAAACAACATTGAAGAGGTGTTTCTTACTGCTGTTGGCTGCATCAGGTCTTGGGAACCAGAGCTGGGCTGGGGTGGTAAGCTTTATTGTCTTTTTTTGTACTGGCTTCATCTACTGTCGGCAGAGTCACATCTTTATGTGGGTTTGCTGTGAGCTCGTTTCATATTATCCCTATCACTAGCCTGGGACTTGTGCATCCTTTTCTACCCGCCGCATCGGTCTGGTGGTTAAGGTGCTCGACTGCTGACCCGAAGGTCGGGGGATCGAATCCCAGCCACCGTGGCGGCATTTCAGTCCAGGCGAAATGCTAGAGTCCCATGCATTTATATTTAGGTACGCGTTAAAGAACCCCAGATGGTCGGAATTTCCAGATCTCTCCACTAGGGCAGCCCTCATAATCATATTATGGTTTTGGGACGTAAAGCTCCAACAATTATTATTGTTATGCATCCTTTTGATGCATTTTTCTATACCTTATTGGCCGTGCGGACAGTGTGGCCCGTGACAAATGTGATGTTCTTGAGACCACAGTGCATGCCTTGTCCGTCTGCCCACAACGGACTGTGCAAAGATGGTCTCTGAAAGAACATTTGTCAAAATTAATTTATTGACCATTACCTGAAGGTCGCGGATTCGATCCCGACCGCGGCGGTCGCATTTCGAAAGATGGAGGCGAAATGGTAGAGGCCCGTGTACGGTGCGATGTCAATGCACGTTAAAGAACACCAGATGGTCGAAATTTCCGGAGCCCTCCACTATGGCATCCCTCATAATCGTATCGTGGTTTTGGGACGTTAAATCCCAGTTATTATTACTAATTTATCGACCATTCATTATTTGAAAAGGCTCCATTGGGACCTTGGCTGGTTACTTGTCATCGCGATAATAGTGAGTGTCAGGATTAGCATAATAAAAATGAACTCTGAATATGCAAAGCCTTAAACTCTGCTTGCATTTTTACTGTAAATTATTTTTATTACGTTATTTGTAGTAGTATATAGTATAACGTTGTTGCTCATGTTCTCATGTTGACCTTAGATTTTGCCCTGAAGCATTTACCACGTAAGTAGCTTGAACTCTTCAGTTACTACTATCTTTTTTAGCCTCTTGTCTAGTTCACATTTACTATGCCTTGTCTGTCCTCAGTGGCTGTTGATCTTCTGGGCCTGGCATGCAAGGCGCTGGAAGGCCTGGACTCTGGAAACACTGAATCAATTAATGAGGCAGTGGTGTCTGTTCTGTACTGGTTACAAGGAACGAGGGGTGCTCAGCCCAAGCTCTATTTGAGAGATGAAGAGTAAGTATGGCAGGCGATGTTAGCACGTCAGTTTGTCGCTCACTTCACGAAATTATTAAGCATCCTGCTTACTCATCTAAGATTAGCCTAAACTGTTGTCTCCGTGTTCTTTCTCGCTACCTAATTTAATCAAGATTGTGATGTAGAGCTGTCTGGCCAGGTAAAGTAACAGTGTAGCAATTATAAATCTTGCCACTGTCCAACAAATAAGTGAAATTGGTGTTTCAATGATCGTGCGGGAATCTTGTTCACGAAAAGGAAGAAAAGGCCATCGCTGAAACATTTATGTACTCTTGAATACATGCTCGCAAATCGTTGGTGATGAAGTGATTTTGCTTAGATTGGGCGAAGATTGCTCCCCATTTTTGGAGATGGCACAAGTGTATTGGCAACGGGTTGAAATTTCTTATTACGGTTTCTTCAGCAGTCACTCATCACTTAAGGGGAGATGCGATTCGGAAAAAAAGTCGCGTTAATCTGTAGCCTAAGGCAGTGAAATTTTTGCTGTATATATAGGATTTTATGCTGATTTCAAATATGTACGTAATTAGTTTTATAGTAAGTTGTACAGTTTTTGATTTGTGCCACGACAATGTGTAAAATATAGTTCTGTTTGTAGACTCTTCTTTTGCCAGTAAATGTTTATCATTCTGAGCCATTATTGGCTCATATTGCTTCACATTATCTGTAGAATGCAAATAACTATCAAGAAAGCGCGTATAAGACATTTTAATGGACAAGAAAAATTGTAATGTGAAAAGCCTTAGAATGCTCAGACCATACTAATTGCTTATTTTAGGTTCATAATAATTATATTAGGTGATATCAAGTTTTTAAAGTAAATACTTGCACTCTGTGCATGTTAAGAAATATGTGGGAAAATTTCATCCCGATCTGGCTAATAGAAGTACCAAAAACATGATGTAAAAACCCATGAAGTTGCCCAGTGAGAAAAACGCATTTTAAAGGTATAAGTGAAAGCTCATCTATGCGGAAAAGATTTGTCATTTAAGATGATTTATTCCATCATGAGAGCTTGGTAATCATGGTCATTTTGAGCATGTGACTTTAGTGAACCCCTCATGTGAAATGCAATGGCGAGCAGCCAGGTGACAATTTCTAGGGCACTCTAGACAATCAGGACTTCTTAGATTTTTAGTAGCCACCTTGTGCTGTTTAAAAGTGATTTTGACCTACTTCGAGTTTAATTACAATCTTCAGTTTTTTTGTCGTGAAAGTAGAGAAACTAAACTTGTGAAAGCAAATAAAAACGAAAATATGTAATTTTTGAAAAAAACTTGAGTCTTTCGACTTGCATCTCCCATTAAACTTCGTAGTCCTGGCAACACCTTTGACAAAAGGGATGGCAATTTTCACCCCATCTCTGTGAGGTAACCTCGTCTCATGAACAAGCGTACCCAAGCTATTTAAACAGTGGCTCTTCTGGGTTTGTGTTTTTTGTGAACAATGTTCCCGTACTGGGCACCGAAACGTCAGTCTCGTCGTTTGTTGGTCAGTGGTAAGATTTATAATTCCTGTCTATTGCTTGCAAATTGAAACAGGCAGCTGAGGTCTTCAATGACAGGCTCGATCGCCGTGCGCTAATTAAATAGCATCCAATACAAGAGCACAGAGGAGAAGAAAGGTGAAAGCACAGTGTCATTTCCTTAATTTACTCAGCTTCGTGCACTTTATTAATTAGTAGTTACTCAGGTGGGGCCCATGCACCAAGAATAACATGTGGGCTGGCATACGTTGTCATCATGATTGTTGCGTTGTTAGTTTTGGTTTTAATGCACTGTATGGAAACCCTGTGAACGTCGGTGGCACTGTTGTTCGCATGTATATATTTGGGTGTCATCAAATAAAGTATTCTGTTTCGTTGGGTTGTGGTGGCTGGTTAGCTCTCTTATTCTCAACCCCAGGCTGCAATACCACAGTGATGACCTTTGTAGGTGTGTTACCTGTTAAATGAAGCCTAGTATCTGCACATTATCTGCATTGTGTGATACTAAAGTATTTTCCTTCTTCTTTTTTCTTTTTCGTGTGGTATTGCATAAGCCTAGCCATGAAAAGTTCTATATGTACTCTGTGTGTAAGCTGCCAGATTTATCCTTGCTTATAGTCAGTGGCGTAAATCATGGGGGGGGTCAGGGGGGTCCTGACCCCCCCCTGTGTTCAGGCTGGGGGGGGGACACCCCATGCAAGTGTCCCCCCCTCGAGATTTATCTTCCAAATGTCACATTTGAATTTCTCGACAGTCAAGGATAACGCACTCTCCGTAATACCAACGCTGAAATCTGAAGCACCTTCATTGAACAGAAACTAAGTACTTCTAGGCGGTACAAATGATGGGGAAACACCTTTATGCGTTAGCACAAAAAGTGGTGCAATTTTTATTGCATAATTTAACACGAATGACGCAGCTGCAAAAATGCTAGCGCCTGCCTACGTGTTGCTATAAGAAACTTCGCCATGCGATGTCGCTTACTATTGGATACTCAGTGCTATTTTTTCTGACCAGGCGCCGATGCCTGTTTTATAATAATAATAATAATAATAATAATAATAATAATAATAATAATAATAATTATTATTATTATTATTATTATTATTATTATTATTATTATTATTATTATTATTATTATTATTAGTATTAGTATTATTATTTTTATTATTATTATTATATGTGAATGCATAATTTAGTTTTATATGATTAAAAATAAAGCACATATATAAAAACAAAATGGCCGCCATCGCAAGATGTGTGTCCCCCCTTGTGGTCTTTATGGATTTACGCCACTGCTTATAGTACCTCCATTCCGAAGCTTAATGTTACGTAAGACTTGTTTGCTAGAAAGTACTTACCTTGTGTGTATTCGTTCCGGCCACATGGTTTTATTCACATGTTATTGCTAAAGTGAGGTTCAAATGTCCCTCTACAATCTCAACACGGCTTCCATGGTGTTTTCGTCAGTGCTGGGCTCTCAGAGGACCAGTTCGAGTGGAGTCGTATGGCCTGCCATTTCTACCTGGTCATCCTGAAGCAGTGTCCTCAGGCACTGACGTCGTGCAATTGGGATTTTGTGTTGCTGAGCATTGCTACATGGAATCAGGCAAGTCGCTCATTTTTCTACGGTAGTCTATTAATTCGTGCTGCGTACATTTAAGAAAGAACTCAGAACAGCAGAAAGTTGAGGTACAAGTTGGTAGGGATTCATCGTGTGAAAAGTTCAACGAATGCACATTTTAGACAGGAATGAAGAAGCACATCTATTGGTTGAGGCTTGGCATACCAAAAGTAGTGTAAGTGCAAGCACGAGCCAGCTTTAGATGAACTTTCGTAATAACGAAGTGAAATGCCTATACAGTTATATCCTGCATAGGCCTGCATGTGTGCCTGATTGACAGCTTTACAGTACCTGAGCATGCACAGATAAGTTCCTGTGTCTGCTTTCTTTTCGGGCCCTTTCAGATGATAGTTGGTGTTGGTGTTCCCTTTTCTCTTTTTCGTGACAGCACACCTTATCTCCTTTTATGATGAAGAAAGAGCTCTGTTTTTCTCGAACTTGAAATTGTGGCGAAACTATTCTAAGGCACACTGTCGTGCGCACAAAGCATTTTGTCAATCGGAGTTTTGTGAACTGCAATAAAGGGTGGAGCGTATGGGAATATGGCCAACGGTAGCCGACACTAGCCAACAGCCGGTGCTGCAACGTTTTCTAAACAATGCATAGGCAATATGCATTGTTAACTGCTATGCTTCTTGCATTACCTTTAAGATAGACAAGTTTGTCTGAATGTCTTTCGCTATGCTGTGCCATAAGCATTGCATTGTGGAGAGGGTAACAATTATTGGGTGCAAAGGAGTTGCAGTGTCACTTGCAATCATCAAGATATCTGACATTTATTCAGCTAAATAAATCATTCATTCGTTCATTCATCTTTATTTTGCCATGTTTCTTGATGGAAAGTGTGCAAGGTTACTGGTCTTAATTTACTGTCATTTTTTCTTATCTTGTTTCTTTTGTTTATTCATATGAAATGAAGACAATAATGATGAGCATATAGTGGCGAGGCAGATAATGAGTGAATGTTGTGCTTATAGTACAAATGCACGAATATTTGAACATACAGAAGTTGTAAGGGGACCTGCTGTTACACAATGTAAAAAAGAATTGGTGAAATATGGTGCAACAGCATAAATGCTACAGCATAAAATGCCACAGCTATATACACATAAAAAATATGTGTCATTAAAGGGTATTGTACTACAAAAATAATGGCGCTTACAGTACAACCTTGTTTCATTGAATTTGACTAAACTTTGTTGAAAACAGTGGCTGTTCTCCATTGTTCCCCATTACAGTAGCAGAAGATCAAAACAAACTAACTTGGTGCATTGTTGTACAAGTCTCATTCTACGCCTAAGATATTTTTACACCTTCCTCGGTCAACAGCAGCAACCTGTTTGCTTTGTTTCTTCGGCAGAAGTTTAACTGGAGGAGAGCAGTGGAGCTTTTCTCGACAAGGGAGATTATCTTTACCTGTGAGCTGCTGAGTTCCCTGCTGCAAGTCGCTCACGTGACCGACAAGGCACAACCGATCCGTGAGCAGTGCAAGCTACCCGAGGGCTTCGACGTAGAGTGGGAGGAGTTCTACACTCACGCCGTTTTCTCCGTGCTCATCCCTGGATTCATCGACATAGCTCGTGAGTGTACTTATTGCCTCTGTGTACCACTCGAGCAGAGTGCTTAGTTGCTGACACGCAGGGTCCCGCATCCACATGAGGGGAGGGGACGGTCACTGTTGCCTTGGCGGTCATTCTTGTTGTCAAGCTCGGATTTCGCTCACAAATGTTCAACATACCATTGCCTTTGTTCATACGAGTTTAGAACTTCCATTTTTATTTAACTCCGTACAGTTCTCATTCCAGATTATTGCGATATGTTGATTTGCTTTGCTAATTCTCCCAGTTTAGGGAGAAAAAAAATGTTGCTCCTAACAAAGCACGCACAATGTCTTTACTATTGAAAAACTACATATTAGACTGAAAAAATAATTGCATATTTGAAATCACTGCAGAAAAATGCGTAAGCTTTGAAAATATCGTGCAAATTTTCTCAAAGGTAAGCAAAAAAAAAGTGTTTCTGAAGGGGGGGTCTTTCATCAAACCCAGCCTGCAAAGTTGGGGAACTCTGAAGATATGAGGACGATGAATCTGAAGAGTTGTTTATTTGTAGCAATGCAGTGGAACCAGATGCGAGTAAGTTGAACCCCTTTATAAGAGACACTGGTGTAAGAGTCAACTGGTTATAAGAGACGCTTCTGTGCCCAACAGCATCGAAATGGGGGGTTGACAAGAAAATGAGGATGTGGTACCTTGCTTATAAGAGATACCTCATATAAGGGACAAGAACTACTCCCACATGCGTGTTTTTATTATGGGGTTCAGCTGTAATAAAAAATTAAGACAAAAGAAGCAGCAAGGGTAATCATGCAACTCACGATTCAGTAGAGGTTTTACTTGAAGCTGAGTTAATATGGTGTTTTAGGTTTATACATTTCGTTGTAGAGATGATTCAATGGATGTTTGTTGCTGATCTTACTGTAGTTGTGATACGGAAACTTGTTTTGTTACATTGCGTTTTGTTCATCGTCTTTAGTTCTACAGTTTGTCTGTACCGGTAGAATCTCATTATATCAGTGAGATGGGTACTGTATCTTCTTCCGCACACATTTCTTTTTCTTCTGCAGAGCTCTCAACCTGTCCAAATGAGGTGGCTTCTGTACTCCTGAAGAAACTCGCTTCAGCGCTGGAGTTTGCGAGCGAGAAATCTGTGATAAAGTTCGTGGAGGGCTTCCAAAACCAGGAGCAAAACGCGGCATCCCTGAACACCTTATTGTCAAAGTTGACACCTTTGGCCACATCCAAGTCACTTGCACTGCAGCTAGGTGCCCACACACTGCTTCAAAAGTAAGGATGTTGATGTTTGTGCATGTCGTAGTTGTAATGAAAGCTTGTATGTTGCCAGAACTTGTACTGTCAGTGAGATTGGAGTACAAGTTGCTACAGTAAAAGCTCGTTTACTTGGATTCCACGGGACCGCATGCAATATCCAAATTAACCGAATGCGAAATTATCGAAAGTATCAAGAAAACAATAAACAAATGTCTGTTGAATCAGTACACTTTCAATTTTTGATGAAATATGTACCGTAAATCCCATACTCCTTTTGCATAAGATCGGTGTAAAAGCTGCAATTTTTGTCATCCTGTGACTTCATACTCAATATGACCATGACGCCAGATTGCCATGTTTAATTAGCTTGAAACGCGCTCTACACCTCTCCCTTATTACGTACTGCTACAACCACCACACACGCGGGACAATAGTTCTGTCACAGTTAAAGTGGCTGGCAACTGATCGTTCATTCATCACGATATAGCAAACGAGTTTTATGCCAGCATACCAACCGCGGCTGAAGCTCTTCATCATCAACAACTTCTGCCATGTTTCAGTTTTGTGGCATTGTGCACGCATTGCATCAAGTTAAAACGAAGCTGCACAGTGCTGGATCCGCATGTGGACAACACCGTGTTCATCAACTGACGAAGATGGTGATGCAGACAGTGCCGCATCGTTCTGGTTGCCTGCGAACGCCGCTTTCGCTCTTGTGTCGCTTCGCGCTCGGTGCACTCCAGGGATCGTCCGAATTAGCTGAGTTGCGGCCAAATGTGCCCGAATGAAGAAGAGTTTGATGCCATTAAATAGTGCCGGGAGCAGAGAACACAACTGAATTATAAGTATTTCCAAATTAACGAGCTTTTACTGCACTTTATTTACAGGATAGTCCCAACAGTTGCAAGAGAAGAAGCACAAGGTATTGAAAAGCAAGACAGCGACGAAACTTCCAGGTATGAAAGCATGAGTCCAGGTTGAATGCTGAGGTTTATTAATCTTTCGCTTACATTACAGGGGCTATACATAAGCTGCAATTTTTAGAGTTCCCAAAAATTAAAGGAATTGTCGGGGTTACTGTCTGGAACACAGCTTTTATTGATTACTTATGGATGACACTCCTGTCACTACTATCCATCCTGAATTTACTTCAGCCTGTCTTCAATTTGATTTGATTGATTGATTGATTGATTGATTGATTGATTGATTGATTGATTGATTGATTGATTGATTGATTGATTAATTGATTGATTGATTGATTCAGTCAGTAAGTCAATCAATCAGTCAGTCGGTGACTTACTTTCGCATTCTGCCTTTTCGCACTTGTCATTGGTAAAGAGCAGAAACCATCTCTGTGCCCTACAGGAGTCCCCCAGAGCCGCTGCTTACATCACTTCTCGAAATGGGCCACATTGTCGAGGTGCTTCTGTTGGACTTTGACGTTGGCGACTGTTGTCTGGTCGAGGCCAACACAGACAGCTACACTTACACTCTTGGCTACCTTCTTTCCTGGCTAGAACTTCTCGCTTTCTTCGGTGCGTCACCCGCTGAGGTAAGTTAGCTATGAGAGTGCATCTGGGGCCAGAGTCATTGTTTACTTGGCTCCTTCCGATAGCTGAGGTGCAGCAATGAGATAAATGATTTTGCTTGTGCCGTTTGTGTTACTAACAGTAAACCTAGCTATTTTGAACGAACAATAAGCTGAAACTGAAACCCTTCCATGATGCAAAACAACACCACTCTCGGTGTTTTTGTGGCCACAGGCAAGATCCGAGTATGCCAGCTACCTCCAGGAAGAAGGCCTGCTGTCTTCACTTCTTCAACACCTATTCTGCCTGATGCCTTCCAACGTCAGTTTGGGCTCCAAGGGCAACACCATGTTCACCGAGCCAGTGAAGCTGAGCCCGCAAGGTACACGGTCCTCTCTCGGCTTGCGCACCTGTTTATTAGTTTCAGATGATTTGCGTTTTCAATTCACAAAAAGCATCAACTTACTCCGGTGGCTTGGTGGCCATGTCTCATTGCACTGCTAAACACAGACGCAGCTTCGATTCCCGGACTTTGCTGCGATTCCTGGCCTCGGCAGCCACTGTTCAATGAAGATGAATTGCAGAAAATGCCCGTGTGCTTCAATGTTGCATTTGTTAAGGGTCCCCAGATGTTCAAAATTATTCTGGAGTTCTCCACTCAGTGTGCCTCACGATCATATAGTGGTTTTGGCACATCATTTGCATCAGAACTTAGTTTAATGAAAAGCGTCCTCTCAACTCTGTTTTGTTCCCCTTATGTATTTGAGTTAAGGATATTGCTGCATATGGGACAGCACAACATAGAAATTAATGGTATGCAAGTGTGTTAAAGAACAATGTGAAAATATGAAAATTGGGAGGAAGAAAGCCTGTTGTGATTTGACATAACACATTCAAATTGTTTTATGAAACTATAATCCACACGAAATATACAAAAGGGGATTTGTCGACATTTGCTAGCAGGCAGAAAGCTGGCACAGTGAGTATAGTTGCAGTGCCAGCACTTTGTGATCGGTGATCGTGTCCCATGTCTGTGCCACAGCCATGGCACTGCTCGTCCCCGTGCACTGCAAATAATGTTTTGAAATGCTATTTGTCATTCTTCTAAGTTTCCTTTTTGCAGTCAGTGTCCACCATTCTTCACCACAATTATCTCCGACCAGATGAGATTGCGTCAAACGCTCGGTTTGCGTGATTTCTTGCAGAGGTGTTCAGCTCAACCAAGCTGCAGCACGTCGCATGTCAAGTATACCTGGACACCATATGCAAGTTGCCAGCCCTTGTGCGTGCCTGGTGGAACAGCCAGAACAAGCGTGTCATGGACCACGTTGAGAAGTGAGCTTAACCATAGAGTTTCATGGTAGCACACTAGAGGGAAATCTGGCGCTAGTGTCTGCAGGAGCTGCAATGCATGGGGCTTCAGCCAGCATGGGAACGATGGGTAGTCCATGAATTTGCCTAAACTTTGTTTTTGTGGCTCCGTGGGGCCTGTAGCTGCTTAGTCACTACATGAAGTTCAGCAGTCCCACTTCACACTTTGACTCTTTTAGGCTGACCAATTCAAATACACTCAAACCTAATTATAACGAAGTTGCACTTCACACAACAATAAGTTCGTTATATCCGAAAATTCGTTATAATAGTATATTCCTAACACTATAACTATTGCAAGAGTATTCTTCATTTACTTCGTTATAACCGATATTTCGTTATATTCGGGTTCGTTATATCAAGGTTTGAGTGTACCGTAAAATCCCAAGCACGCGCCTCTACCTGAGCAAGCACCCCCTTTCCCTTTTCGGGAGATTTGAAATATGCGGCCAATGACTGGGCCGCATATGAGCTTAACTATACTTTTTACGCGTGAGCGCATATGCCGCCACTGTGAAGATTTGTGATGCGGGTGTGCGAAGCTTTGCCCACCCCTGATTTTTTTTTCCCCATAAAATTTTCAGGTTTACGTCAAACCACGTAACAAGCGTCATCTCATCGAGAGAAATCCAGGCTGTGCAAAACGCTGACGTGTCGCTCGAGAACATGACCGTAAGTCTTTGCTGATTTAACGCTTGTGTGGATAATCTATGGCTGGATTAAAGGACCAGCCTTAACCTAGGCATGTTATTCATTCGCATCATTGGCTGCTCCGGGCTTGGCATGTTGATTTCCGCTTGTTGATTTTGACATCATAAAGTTTGTTTTGCTTTGTCATTCAGGAAAAAACAATAATATGATTGGTAACTTTTACGGTAGACCAGCGTTAAACAGAACCTGGAGGGACTAGTTCTGTTTAACAGGAGTTCCATTCACTGAGAGATGAACTGGGTTGCAGTATTCACGTACGAAGCCAATCGTATTAGAGGCAGCTGTTCCATTTAAGCAGCAGTTCTGTTTAAGATGTTTTAATTGCTTGAGAGTGTACTGTACTTGGATCGTTATTGTAGCAATCCTGCAGCCTCCAGTAGGACATCAAAATATTCCTTTAAAATGTAAACACTGGTGTTTTAGGAGCCAGAACCACAATATGAGTATGAGCCACATTTTAGTGGGAAACTCCAGACTAATTTCGACCCCTTGGAATTTTTCAACGGGCATGTAAATCTAAGTATGCGGGTGTCCTTCCACATTGGCCTTGTAATGCAGCCCCTATGGCTGGGAATCAAACCCTCATCCTCTAAGCAGCAGAACGCCATAGCTGCCTAGCAAAAATGGCAAGTACATTCACATGTTTTTTCCATGAAATTTTCTTTAGTGACCACTCCCACCACCGTTCAATTCACAGGTGAAGGGCCGACCAACAGCACGGGAAGTAGTGGCCACCTACACGATTGAAGAGGTAGCCATTGAACTGGTCGTAAAGCTGCCGGCCAACCACCCACTCGGTGTGGTCACCATTGATGGAGGCCGACGCGTCGGCGTCAGCCAGAGTCAGTGGCGCCACTGGTTGCTTCAGCTCACCACCTTCCTCACTCACCAGGCAAGCTCCACTTGCTTCAACGATAAGATTCAATTTAAAAATATTTAGTTAATTGTGAATGCTTAAGTCTTTTGTCTACTGAGAAACATGTACTACTGAAACACAAAGAGTATACTGCTTTGCTTTCATAGAACTCGAAGGGACAACAAAATATGTTCTTTTAACGGAAGCTTCTTTTAGCGAAGCAGGCAGATATCACTAATAATCATTTTATTCAACATGAATATTTTCTCGCATATAATCTGCAACGTCAACAACAATTCACGGAAGATATTCTAAAAATGATCCCCGCATATTACCGCGAAGCTAGCTTCTATGCGTAGCTGTGAAGCCACCTTTGAGGACCAGAATTTGAATTTTATGTCTTGACTTTAGCTCCAAATTTTTTTGTTTGTGCTGGTTGTACGTGGGAAGACACTAAGAGGGTTTGGGAATTGCTGCAGTGAAAAATAAATACTATGCTGCACTTTGCTTTTGATCTTGTAGCTTCTCTGAGCAAACTGAAGGTAGAGAGCAGTTTTATTTAGTTTTCTCTATCTGGAAGTGCACAAACTAATGTTCTACGATACTCCTGTTTTGGTAACATTTTATGAGCGGCCAGTCCAAACTGGCGAAATTGTTCTGCTAGTTTCGGTATTTCCATTTTAAGTGTCTTCATTTATTAGAAGTCTGCTGAAGTAATTTCCACTTATACAGACTGCGATATGGCTTTGGGAGAAAAGTCTTGTATAGCTTATGTTATAGATGGTATTAAAAGACAGTTAGTGGACAGGTTATGTTCATTTGGGAACAGATACTGGTTGATGCTCTTTACAGTAACATAATTAATGCTGAGAGAAGGGATAATCAAGTTCGTTAAGCAATGGCGTGAAGGGATTATGATATTTGCAGGCATAGATTCATGTGTTTGGCTGATACAGCGTCCTGAATAACACTGGGCACAAAGCCAACATATTTCGGTTGTACAGCCATTGTGGCTTAAATGCAGGAATTCTGTTAAAGTTGACGTTGCTGCTTGCTCTTGACAACGGTCTTCACATTATCACTGCTCACTAACAAAAACTGTGTGTTAGCTTGTACTAGAATGTTTCTGATCAATTAAACATGATGACTGTGCGTCGCGTTGCAGAACGGCTCGATCCTGGATGGTCTAGCCCTGTGGAAGCGCAATGTGGACAAGCGCTTCGAAGGAGTGGAGGAGTGCATGATCTGTTTCTACGTGCTTCACGGTGCCACCTGCCAGCTGCCCAAGCTCTCCTGTCGCACTTGCAAAAAGAGGTTCCATTCCGCCTGCCTGGTGAGTACATTTTTACCTTGTATCAGAGGGGTCTTGAGAAGGGACTCAGATAATCCAATCACTTGAAGGTCTGCTACAACAAAATACTGGACTGCATAAAAGATTAGAATAACAGAGAGCTGATCTAGTTTATCTAGTTTATTTATGTCAAAAAGAAAGGGCATGCAAACATGGACACAAGAAAGAAGTCAGGACACCTGACTTCTTTATCGTATACGTGTTTGCATGCGTGTTTGCCGTATACGTGTTTATACGTGTTGTATACGTGTTGTATACGTGTTGTATACGTGTTGTATACGTGTTTGCATGGTGCAGCTATTCGCTGCTGAGAATAGGCCTGTTATTATGACTACCACTGTCGTCCTCTGCAACTTGAGTTGTATTTCATCCACTGTTACTGCCAATTAACAGTGTTTTGTTGTTATTTCTCTCTCTCTCTCCCTCCGGTGCAGTTCAAATGGTTCAACACGAGCAACAATTCCACCTGTCCGTTATGCAGAAATGTGTTCTAATTTTGCCTACAAAAGCAACGTCGGTGCCACCTGTTAAAATGTTTGAATGCACGGTGTTAATAAAAATACGACAGCGGGAGTTTGCTGAACACTGTTTTCTTTTTGGCAGGAAACATTGCCTTCGTTATGGGAAGAACCTGATGCACAGCGTGTTTGTTAAAGAATGTGAGTTGTAGAAAATGTGTTCACAAATTTCTTAATGTGAAATCCAGGACATTAGATGAACGTCAACTTGACATGTGCTACGCTTTTGAGTGGGGAATATGTCCTTCTTATGCCAGCTGTGAAATGTATGGCACATATTAATAACTATAAGTTGCTAGCAACACTGTTCTGATTAGATGCAAGACATTAGTATCATGAAATCCCTGCTTAGATATTTTGCACAGTGAACCTCATAATTTACATATTAACGAGAATAGGCATTATTCTTCATGGGAAACTCTTCCTTCTCGAAGTGCAGCTTCGGTCTTGCAGACATTTTGTAATCGAGTAGATGTTTCAGTGTCATTGTGTGCATGAGATAAAATGTTATCACGACTTATTCTTATACAAAAATATGGTTTATTGTTTTCAGTTGGCATTGTGTTGTTTGGTGAACCTGTCATAACGGTTCCACGCAAAGGCATCGTCGCTCCTTCATTCAGTCACTTTCTTCTTTGTCCTGTCCGAGGCGAACTGGATTTAATAACCGCTCCTCGGTATCCGACCTGCATAGCAAAACGATATACATATAGTCACGTTATAGTGATAGTGAAGAATTGAGTTGCCTAAACCTCAGTAAAAGATTAAACTTCTCATTGGATGAACTTGTGCCCAGCTAAGCAAGTAGCACTCTCAGTACTATGACAGCACTGCGCGTAGTCATAAAAATCTAATCTACGGGTTGAGCTCGTTGACTATTCATGCACGCACCATTGTACATTGCGGCATAATCACCTGCATTGGCACACTTTCTGGGACTAACACCATTATTCACATCGTGCATACACTCAGATTAGAATCGGTGATAGCATTCTAAAAGTGACCACTATATCAAGGAACATCTTGCTGAGCGATAACTTCGTAATGTTTGTCAGCCGATGAAAGCCGGTCACTGTGAAGACATAATCAAGCATGCATGTCCCATGTTGATAACTAGCAGGGAAACGTTTTTGCACTGGGAGTCCATATCATGTGAAATGTTGTTCACTTACCCATAGATGACCTCTTCATCAGAGTCATTCATCATTGATAAGGTTGGGTTGTCCTTCAAGTGAGATTCTGGGGGAGAGAATGTTGACAACATTTGGAGCGCTCTCTTCTGATGGTGCCCTACAACTACAGTTTAAACTTGTTGCGAAGAAGTCGTGTCGGACACTATTTTCATGTCCGACATGCTAAAACCTTGGATTAGCATGTCGGACATGAAAAGCCATGCTAAACTTTGCTTTATCTAATAGTTTGTGATATCCATGTTTGTCCATATATGTATATGACAGTTCAAGTGTTAAGTTTATAAAAAAAAAATCTTGTAGTGCAGCATTAACATGAAAATGATTAAACCGCTTGCTCTGTACAGTTAGCAGGGCACTCAGGTACTATTTGGAGATTGTCTAGTGTGATGTCCACAACTGAACTGATTTTGGAGAGTAATGTTATGACATATACAGTTTTAATAAAGACACAATATTAAGACAATATCATGGTAACAAGACATTGGTATGCTTGGAACAGTCTCTGTAGTAGTGCTCTATGAAAGGATTGTTTTGAAAAATTTTAGAGAATAATAGACAATTATAATAAAGATGCAGGTAAGATACAAAAAATGATGTTATGTATCCTGAAAACTTAGCGCAACTCTAAGATACTTCAAGGGAGTGTCCCTCAAGTATGAGAAATTTGTAATCTGCCATACACACATTTACTGTTATTTTTTAATATGCCTACTCAAAAGTTTTTTTATAGCCTTTTTTTTTTTCCACATTGCACAAGTTGTGTGACACTAGTTCCGAAACAGGCTTTTCTAGAAACTTTTAGCAGAGTACCATGACTTTTTCTGTGTCGCGACAATTATATTCTGTGTTCACTGTACTGCGTAGTTTCATGCCCCGACGTTGAACATTTCCTCACCTAGAAAAGCATTTGGTGGTGGCGAGTACACGTATGCCATTGTGTACAGATAGAAGTTGAGCAACCCATAGAAGGACATAAACTCCGCTGAACTCCCATATGTCGTCGACAGGTCGGCCACGAAGTTGTCTTCGAGGACAGAGATCCCAAACCGCATCACCGTGATGACCACGCTTAGAGTCAGAACAATTAGCATCAGCGACGTCATGAACTTCAGTCGAACATCTGAAAAGAGCAACTGATCAACTCTCGATGCTGTTGCAGTGGTGTGGATGTAAGGATGTGCTTGATTTACCCGGAGAAATGAATGACTTACCAAAATAAGGCATGGACCTTAGCTCTGTGTATGCCTGAACAACCAGGTAAAGCAGATAGGCCAAGTATATTGATCCCATGGTAAAGAAAAATATCTTCAAGGCCTGCCAGAGAGATGAATTTTGAAAAGATTGTTCACACTGAAAATTGGGCTAGCTGGATTAGATCTGTAGCTACCAACAAAACTTGGCAAGCATGCACTGTCTTTTTACAACGAAACCTTCTATTCAGATCTACCAAATAAGAGGTTATGAAATTGTCAGATGCTAAGCTCATAGAAGTAGTGCCTGTACTGCCTAAATGTAACAGACTATCTGGTATACTGACCGCGAATCCCTGCGTGTCAACCTTGTAGTTGTACGTGGGGTCCCTGAGCTCGTTGTACCTCTGCCAGGAAGCGAGCACGAAGGCGGCCGTCCACAGCATGCCCACCACGAGAAGCTTGGGCAGGTAGAATGTTGCAAAGCGACGCTCGTTCTGCGCGAAATACCCGACAACATGTTTTGTGTTCATTAGGACTCTAAATGTTCCTTTGTATGTGTGTTATTTTTTCTTGCTGTCTAAGCACTTGAGAAAAAGGCACAATGCTGAGGTTTGTCTGGAGCTGGGAACGTTGGAAGGTATGTGAATACCCTCAGAAAAGACAGAAGTTCAGTGTTAGAGTGGCTTAAAGCAATGCAAATGCATTGAATGAAAAATTTTCAACAAGAGGACTTCTCATCAAAGCAGCAACTGCTTTCCTTATCAGTGTTCTTAGCAGTATGGGAGGAGGCGGTATATAAGTTGACAAATTTTCCCTCTCCCATTTTGAAGGTAGGAGAGAGTGAGTTAGCTGTACACTAAGATGTTACTTAAGAAAGTACATAAAAAAAAAGCACTTGGTGTCCTGATGAACTGGGCACCAACTGCTCCCTGTCATCTCCCTGTAAAAATGGCCCCAGGGAAATTTCAAGCTCCGTGACGTCTCTTCATCTCACTGTTTTCAGTCACATGCAAAAATCATTCGCAGTTTCTCACTTGGCGTATGCCATGGTAGACGCAGAGCCAGAAAAGCAGCAGTGCACAGAGAAATGACGCCTGAAAAATCGCATCCAGCATCCCGGGTATCCAGCTGTTCACCAGAAGCGACATGGGAAACACGGGATCTAGAGCAGAGAAAGAGAAACAGTTGCAGTATGGTCTCTTCTTCACTCCTCTTGAATTTAGTAATTTCATGCAAGGCTGTCGGAAAGCTTACAGTCTGCTGAAATGTTGTAGTACTGTTATAAGTGTTGCTGAAATGCCTTGCATGCAATACAAGCAGGCAGTGAATCAGTAGATAAATGAGCAAACAGATTTTATGTGTGGAAAGCGCTATTGTATGTCTCTCTGAATTATGAAAAAGCTAAATGTGAAGAAAATGTGCACAGAGAAATAGTGTGCACCTAGTATGATTGCACCTTCTATTTTAGTCTGAAGTATCGACTTGTCTTATGTTTTTTCTGAATCATCATCGCAGAATTTGCCTGACTCATTTATATTGTTGCAAACTAGCATTGGAAGCTGCTCTTGTAATCACAGCGGTGAACACCTGACTTTCATTTCAAACTACTTAGTTTATTGCTTTAGTGTTCAGGACCTGTCAATCAATAACATGGCCACAACAAAGTGCTGATACCGTTTTGCTTTATTCTTTTTTCTGAAGAAAAAGGGGGAAGGTCTAACCTTGAATGTTTATTAATAATGATTGCAATGATATGTACTATCAATAATAAATTCATTTCTTTCTCAGTGAGCCTTCTAACGGCATATTTTCATGTTGAAATAAGATTGAAGCATTGGCATTCAGGCATGCCACTTTTACGTCTGTTTTGGCCCCGACGCTACTGATTTCCTAAGGAATATGGAGACAGCAGTAATACAGCTCAATGTCAGTTCTGTCTGGATACAAGATAAAAAAAAATATCTTAAAGTATGCGAATCAGCTGCGTACATTGCGACAGTGAAAGACCAGTACTTAATATGGTACTCCCCAACAATCATTAAAACATTTCTCTGCAGAGTGAAAGAACAGTAACGGCTGGGAAGTGGCATTTCGTACATTTGTCACGTACATGCCGTACATTGGTGCTGCGTGTACAAACTTCAAGGTGATGCATACGTACCATCCTGAGCAATACAAGCTGGAACACTGAATTCATGTTTATTCAACGATTACCTGTAATGTACTGAAATGAATGTGACATATTGAATTGCCAGAGTTACCTTTCCGTTTGAACATTTAGTGTCATGAACACTTTTGCGCTTTTAATTGCCTTTAGCCACTGTGACCTTTAAAAGATAATTTTTGTGTTGCAGCTCATATTGCACACAACTATATGTGATCAGTAACACCCTCCCCCCTCCCCACTCTTTTGGATCTGTGCATGATTGACCGAGGCAAATAAATGGGAGGGAAACTGACCGACGTGTGTTATCATAGTACTTCCTTATAGCCAATCCGTGGAAGGAGCTAGGTAGTAGAAAGTAGAGACGTGTGAACGAATGGTGAGGCAGTGAACACAGTCCAGCAGTAGACCTAGCCATCACTTACCGTTGTGCAACAGCAGGCAGGGCAGGAGGATGGACATCCACTTCTGCTCGATGGACCAGTCCCGGAAGACGAACCTCCGCAGCGTGTGCGCGAACCAACACTGCATGCACAAGCCGTGAACAGAACTTTGGTCAACCTGAAACTTTTCGTCAGACTGTAGCTCATATACGAATATATCACACATGGGCGTCGGCAGGATTTTGTCTTGGGGGGGGGGGGGGGGGGGGGGTGCAAACCCGTGTTGCATCATGTTGGGAGAGGGGAGGGGGGCACCGGTGTGACTTTGAGGGAGGGGGAGTGCTCGTGTAGCTTGAGGGGGGGCAAGTGCCCCTTTTGCACCCCCCTGCCGACGCCCATGATATCACATATATAATGCCATCAGAGGGGTCCTTCCACACTTTTCCGAGTAACCATCGAATGACTTCACTAAAGGAGCTTATTGTCTCACGAATCGACCGCCGCAAAAGTTTTTAAAATTCGTCAAGTATTAGCGGAGTAAGACAATTGTCGCAAGCTGTAATTGCTTTATCTCTTCTCTCGTCCCGACGAGCGCGCTGGAAGCTAAGCAGGGAGGGATGGCATGTGGGAAAGAAAAGTTACGTCACACGCGCGTCTTGAACTTCACCACTTTTTTCTTTTTTTTTCCCTTTAAACGCGCGGCTTTCAGTGTGATCGCGAGCGAGCGCGCGGGCACGTGGCGGCCTCTCGCGGCGGCCGCAGTAACTATGCAGCCCACGATGCTCAAATCAGCCAATGGTCGTGCATTTGGGTATATGGCGCGGTCATTTGGGTACATAGCATCATCTGTAGAAAGAAGAGGGAACGATTTCTAGCTGACCTTGAGAATAAATTGTAAATTATTCCAAGCCGCGTGCTGCGCTGTAATGTTTGGCTCGCGTGTTCTCAGGAGCCTCGACTACCGATCGACAACGTTTTCTGACCATGCAGAAAAAGTGTTGCAGGGCCCCTTTATATAACCATGGGCGTCCAGAGGGGGGGCGCAAGGGGCGGTGGGCGGCTGCCACCCCATCCCTTCTGGACTTTCGGGTAATATTTTTCTATATATGCAGTAGCAATGAGCTACACATGTTAGCACACTCAGGGTCCGCATATTAGGGGGGTGAAACGTCCTTCAAGATTGCCAGCCAACTTTGCACGTAATTACACACTATTGACTAATCTTGCAAGTCATGTCAGAGCAGTTAACCCTTTCAGTCCCGGTGATTCTATTTGGAATCATAAATTATGTAGGTCAATCAGCAAGCATCGGGTAAAGATAAAGCGTTGTTCTTCCTCAAGAGCCCGTATTTAGCACCTGCCCTACATGTGGTGTCAACGGGGCACACACAATAATGCGAGGTCACATCTGAACGAAGAAATTACAGAAGCAGTTGTGCTGTTCGCGCATTTTGCTGAGGCAGCGTCTTCTTTCACCGTGCAGAGATGGGGCATTTATTTTAGTTCTGTGCCAGAAATTTGAATTTTGGCTATTGGACATTATGCTATCCTGTCTAAATAACATTTTAAGTAATAAACAAAGTAAAAATTGTGGAAATATTATTAAATAATAATTATTTATTAAATTAATTGTCCCATTAATTACCCTTCACTGAAAAGTGTGAGCAAATATTTTTTCAGTTTTTTTTGGACTACCACGACCATGCGCATCTCAAAATGTAAAAACTAGTTGCTTACATTGAAAATAGTTAATTCGGGACTGAAAGGGTTAAAAAGGTGCCCCCCCCGCCCCCCCCTCGCCGCCGCCCCCCTCCCCCGCCCCTCGTGAATGCACCCCCCCTGCGAAAAGTTCTACGGACGTCCTTGTATATAATATCATATGAACATTTGACTGCGTTGCTTTTCCTTCAGCAAGGTGCAAAGTAACGGTATGACTAACGTACTGTGAAACAAGGTGATTTTTCCATGAGAGCCTATGCCGTACGCTGTCGAGATAGCATATGTGACGGTTCTTGTAAAGTGATCGCGGGGTATCACTTGCGCATTTGAAATTTCACTCTGTAAAGTATCTTCTGAGCAAGTGCCCAGCGGCCAAAGCTGCCTCTGAAAACAGTGACTACAAAAAAAAAAAAAAAAAAAAAAAAGACGAAGAAAGCTGCTTTGTCTCAATTACGAAGAAGCATCAACAGTAATGGCGAAGTATTGGGGAATTGCACAGCTTTATCGGTTTCACAGTTTTATCCGGTGCAGTCTATCTGCATTAAATCCGAGTGCGATAAGATCGCACTTGGGCTTAATACGGACCACCACGGCGACGGCGTCGACTGCGAAAGTTCGCCGGGAGTGTCCATGTAATGGCAATATCAATAAAAAAATGCGCGAATGCACGCAGACTCTGTCTATTGTGTTTAGCCTGATGTTGCACCGCCGCCCCACGTGATGCGCAATCTTGGCCGACCGGTGCACAAAAGCACGTAGCACGTTAAAATGCCATTTATTCTTTTAAGTATAGATGAATCCCATCTCTTTTGTGACACAAATTGTCAATTATCTGGCATTACTACTGCGACGACTGTGAGGAAGCAGTGGCGTAGACAAGGGGGGTGGGGTTGGGGGGGGGTTCAACCCCCCCCCCCCCCCGAAATTTTTAAATTTTGCTTGCGTATATATACACGCACACACACAAACGCACGCACGAACATACAAAAAGTATGGTTGCCCCCCCCCCCCCCCCCCCCGAAAAAAATTTCTGGCTACGCCCCTGTGAGGAAGTGTGTGAAAAGCACGACCTTGTCCGTAAACGGTCTGGTCAAAAGCTACTTTTTACATCTCATCCATTATACACTCTAAGGATAAAAAAAAGAAAAGAGTGTGTTACTTCTTTCAGTGAGTTTTGACTTGCCTAGTATATGACTCTCTTTAGAAAGACACTCTGTTTTGAATCCCACGACACTCCCACGACACTCCCACGAGGGTGTGATGATGATAAAATAGAGTCAAGTACGTGGAAAGTGAGGAATCGTATATAAGAATTTATGTACTTTACACATATTACTTGGCTATTCACATGTAAGCTAGTGGGCAACGTAAGTGCGTGCATGGTTGTTGCGCTGTACTTACCGTGACGAAGAACGTAGCCAGTAGGAAGATGAACCGGAACCATATCTCCAACTGAGTAAATGATGCATTGTAGCTCTTGTACTGAAAAAGCAAGATGCGTCATGTTTTGTATCTGGGAAGTATGCAAGTGCAGATGGTGCAAGCTAATTAAGACAACGCAATAAATCCCAGAGGGCCAAATCATTTATGGTTTATAGGTATACCTCATGGTGATGACCGGTAAACTTACATGAAATGTGACGTCGTCTATGTGGTACTTCTCGTCGATGGTCTCTAGACCATAGAATGTGACGGTCAGCAAATATCGTGAGTAATCCAAGAAACCCAAATGTAGGACCGTGAAGGCATCGCAAACCTGCGATTTTTGAAAGCGACACACTGTAGATGAAAACTGAAAGGTGCACATACATATTTTACTCAGAGCACGCGGGCTTGGTGTACCAGAGAATGACGTAAAAAAACTAAAGGTAACTACAGCGACATCTAGATATCACTAGCCTCTCACTGTAACGGCATGAGTTTTGGCAACGTCTATCCAATGCTAGTTATTGATTACTGAAAAATAAACACGATAATGAAGGAATGTCTTGTTTGGAAACTTTTAAAGACTCGTAAAAAAAAGAAAGAAAAAAAAAATAGTGATGCTATCATGTCTCCGCACTTTAGCTACAAAGTTATTTAAAGAAAAAGGACGTCTGTGTTCATTAAATTTTCTCCAATAACTAAACCAAGAAGCATTATAACTTTTTTCCCTCTAAATAAACTATACAACCCTTACTTATTGTCGCGCTAGTTATAGCGACTATCACGTTATACTATTCATTACACACCTGTAACACATGTAGGTGAGACAACGAGCATAGCTAGGCGTGCGCCCCCCCCCCTACCCCCCCCTCCCAGTCACGTAAGAGAGGTGCGGGGGGGGGGGGGGGCAAAGTCTGCCCCATTTTGACTTAATGGGGGGGGGGGGGGGCGCTGCGATGAACCTTTAACCCCCCCCCCCCCCCCCTCTACCCTCCTATGGGGAACCCTGCGCACGCCCATGATCACGAGAACAGCAACGCAATTTATGGATGTGCCATACTCGCCTTCTTCGAGCAGATGAGTTGGCGGACTCGTATGTGTGGTCGTGAAGCGCCGTAGATGTTGACCACGTGACCCTTGCTGGTGATGCCCTGAATGTTGACCTCGAGGTGGAACGCTTTCCGAAACGTCTCGTCTTCTGCAGAGAGAGAGGGAGAGACGTCACGTGTGAAAAACGCAGCACGTTTCAGTCGGCATCGCAAAATTTGACTCGCTAACTTCGATGTTGCCAGAAAGCGTAGAGATACGAGCTCACCCAAGAGTTTGAAAGGCTGTGACAAATAGATTTTATATACTTAGACTTCATATGGTCAAGGGTGAGGTCGAGCCGCTAAAATAATTTACAATGGCTGTGACTTTTCGTACGGGGAGCTGTCGTGTGAGCAAAGAATTAGCTGCTTATGCCATGCATCGGCAACACTAGGCAGCAGTTAGCATTGACCAGTGCTGTTATGATCACTAAAATTTAGTGGTATATGTTCTAGGGACCTTCCTAATAAAATTCTTTTTAAAGATCATCAAGCTTCAAATTTATACCTTGTTTTAGGTAGTACCGTGCATGGTTATGTACTATACATTAGTTCACTAGTATCTGTTTTATTTTGATATATATCAGTCCTTAAAATGGTGCTTTTTGTTTTTAGATGAACACAGCTAGGAACTGCGCGCTTCTGAATCCCCGGTTTACTTCCTATAAATTATTCACATTAAAAGGTAAAATGTGTCATGCAAATATGACTTTTTTTAATTGTTAATATTCCTTTGCATGTAAGCACCTTATTACCAAACTGCGAGCTGTGTGGTAGCGTTCAATCTTTCTGGAACAGTCCTGAAAGTGTTGTCATTGCGTGACACTGTGCCCGTATGTTATCTGATAACGGACTTTAGCCGGCTCGTAAATACATGTGTGTACGTTAACTAGTTCTTGCCTTAACCGCCACGGCGGTCATGGTGCTCGACTGCTGACCCACAGGTCACGGGTTCGAATCCCGACCGCAGCGGCCGTATTCTCGATGGAGGCGTGAACGCTAGACGCCAGTGTACTTAGATTTAAGAATGACAGAAAGAAAGGCTTTATTTCTTCTGTAACAATACAGCAAGGTGGCAAGAGCAAAAGGCACCAATTAATGACAGAGGCTCCTGCTCCCTTCACAGATTTGGCTGCAGTGAACAGATTATGTGTACGATAAATGGATAAGGAACGTTGCTGTCTTAGAACATCATACAACAAAACAGCAATGCCAACTGACATGAAGCAATAACACATATATGCAAAAGTTGCACATTTAGGTGCACATTAAAGAACCCCAGGTGAAAGAAATTTCCGGAGTCCTCCACTACGGCGTCTCCCATAATCATATCAAACCCTGACAATTATTATTATTATTAGTTAATGCCTTTACTTCTACTCACCGTCCTCCTCTTTGGTGGTGATTTGCGCGATGACCCAGAGCTGCTGACTGTACGCCGACAGCGGAGGAGTCTTCAGTACAAATGGCCCCGTCTGAAAACAACATCAAATCATTAATTACAACGGGATCCCGTAGGTGTTGCTGATTGTTCACCAGAAATTAACACTGGGCTATTTGACTCAATGTTAGGAATGGCAACAAAGCGCAAAAGACATTCAATGCCTAGCTGTAGGTACGTGTTTCTTAAACGTGCTCATGTATGTCGTAATGGTTCATGCAGTTGCTGTACTTTTGGTGGGTTGTATATCAAGTGACATCGTATACCGGTTTGCCCGCTCTTATCACGACTACATTTTTACATATAGCATACTCTTTAGTATGTATGCCGTAAAAAAAATTTCCTACGCTACTCGGGGGGAAGGGGGGCGATTTTCTCTACATTAGGTATATGCATTTCTCTACACTATATATAACTTGCTCGTAGCCTCTTTAGAGCCAGTCATTGTGTTGCAGTAATCGTATTACAAGTACTTTAGGACAGCAGTGAAAGTCTAAGACTCTTTCCCAAAAAAGTCAACTATTCCATAGTTCTGTAACTACCAGTGTCAGGTGCTTTCGTACTATATATGTCCTTGCACACATCAATGGGGATCTATACTTACCATGTTTATAAACTATATATAGGCAACACGTTTTCTAGTCGACAGCTTGTGCGAGGAAGAAAATGGTTAGTACTAGGGCTAGCGGAGAACAAAACGTACCCCTCAAAGCAAAACTTTGGCCCGTCCGCCGATTCTCCCAACAACGTATACATTTTGGCAGCTCTATCTTACTATAGAGGCGTTACGTACTATTTGCTTGTAAGCTCTACGTTGCTGAGAGAGCAGTAAAGATGTGGCATCGAGGTTAACCAGAATATCGTCCCAAGGGAGGAGGAGAAAAACAAGAGAGAAGGCAGGGAGGTTAACCAGGCACATGCCCGGTTGGCTACCCTACGCTGGGGGGAATGGGAACTGGGAGCATAAAGATGAGAGAGAGAAAGGGAAGGAGAGAAGAAAATGGTCAGTAACTGTGCCGACGCGTAGGTAGCGGCAGCACTGCACAAAAGTCAAAGGCGTTCACATAATCCCGTAGTCCCAAAGCTAACGGAGTGGGCTATATAGATACAAGAGCAACACGAGAGTAAGGGGAAGAGCAGAGCCCTTATTACTTTACATAAAAGAATATTACCGAAGTCGCGAAGTCATAGGATCGCATGTTCTGCATTAAGCGTCGAGTATGTCCAAGTCGAGGCCACTTACCGCCATGTTGAGTTTGGTGGCGTTGTCTCCCGGCGTGCCCAGCTCGGATGCGGAGCGCACCACGGTGGTGGTGATGGGTGGCCCCGCGAGCCCGATGAAAAGGCAGAGGCACAGGCAGGCGAAGAACACCAGGAACATGACGACGAATTCGCGCTTGTGCATGGTGTACAGTCGCATCTGCACCGACCTGCACCGCCAAGCGAGTTTGTTATAGTATTTATGTATGTTAACGCACGCACGCACGCACGCACGCACGCACGCACGAACGCACACACGTGCACGCGCGCGCGCGCACACACACACACGCACGCACGCACGCACGCACGCACGCAAGCACGCACACACACACACACACACACACACACACACACACACGCACGCACGCACACACACACACACACACACACGCACGCGCGGGGAGGGTGGGGGGGGGCAAAATGGACAGCGCAACGAACAAGATTTTGAACGCTGCGTAAGAAGTAACCGCCTGAGCAGCTTACCGCTGTACATGAAGGAAAGAAGTGTAAATTTAAGGGCTCGTTTTTTTTTAGACACAATATTAATGAGAACTAACAGACAGTGATGCCAAGGAAAGTATAGGGGATGTTATTAGAAGTAATTGTAATGTAAATGTGAAGAAAGAAAAGTGGTCGAAAAGATAACTTGCCACCGGCAGGGACCGAACCTGCGATCTTCGACTAACGCGTCCGATGCTCTACCGCTGTACAGTACTACACATAATAATGGCGCATTATGGCGGAACAAAGTAAGTTGGGAGGAACGCACGCTTTTTTAAACGCGCTGAGCCTTCTTGTGAGCCACGCTGTGTGCTTACGCATGCACACATTAAACGGCGTTTTCTTGCTCCTAACAAGATCTGTGCAATGAAGATAAAAAAGGGGCTTCTTGTTCTGTAAAGGGTGCTTTGCCTTAGTGCTATATTGTGTGCGGTGAAGCCAACAATGCATGTTTTCTCATTTATGTATAACGTGCTCTGCCTCTTTATGACCCTTTCTGCGGCGAAGCCAGATATTCAAAACATCGATGGGTGTATATGCATTTCTGTGGGCATATGCGTGTTTGCACGTTGCGCAAGAACAAGTATCTGCCTTGGAAAACCGAAGAATGTAGCAGGACGGCGATAAGCATGCATAATTAGAGACGCATATCGAGCTCTTTTTTTTTTCCTTCTGACTCTACTAGGTATAATATCTTCCTAAATGTCGTTCATTTTTCTGTTTGAATCCGCTTGTAAACATAAGAACCTTTGAACAGATTTCTATTAGCGCAGACATTATCATCGTTGTTATTGATAATAATACCGCTTGAACAGGCTCTTGTTATCGTAACAGGTTCTTAAAAATCGTAATGTCCTGCTCAAAAAAGCAGAACATCAAGATATAAAGATACTCCAGCCACACACAACGAGGTTACCAAATATTACTAAATGGCGAGAAGGGCTTTCCAGTTCTCATGTTCAAAACTCAATAGAGCACATGCTGTCCCGTTGCGTTCACGTCAAACCCATTCATATGAACCCGTCCTCAGCATACTTAAATGCAACCTATCCAAAAAAAATCCCCCCGACGCTGCCTGCACCGCTTGCGGGCAGGTCGCGCACATGCTCTGGGAGAGCGGGTCTCTCGGCCCAACTTAGAGCAAGACTGAGTGCGATGCGCTTCTACGCAGCCTAAAACCTTCTAGACCAAGTCCTGGCCGTTCAGTGCGCCCCCCCACAGGGCCATTAGGCCAGACCTGCCGGTCCCTATGAGGGAGTAGCTGGGTGGTGCGGGGCAACCTCCGCGTCTGCACTGGACTCTTAATAAAGTTGTACTCACTCACTCACTCACTCACTCACTCACTCACTCACTCACTCACTCTCACTCACTCACTCACTCACTCACTCACTCACTCACTCACTCACTCACTCACTCACTCACTCACTCACTCACTCACTCACTCACCCACCCACCCACTCACTCACTCACTCACCACCACCACCACCACTCACTCACTCACTCACTCACTCACTCACTCACTCACTCACTCACTCACTCACTCACTCACTCACGCACGCACGCACGCACGCACGCACGCACGCACGCACGCACGCACATGGCCACCTTCTGCGTCATGATCGTCATGAGGCAGCATACTTCCCGGAAGCGAAACCAAAGCTACGTGCAGAAAGGCCGAATTAGTCTATTATTTAGGGCGCTATGGGGGGCTTACAAGTATATTTTCTAGAGTTTAACGGTATAGGACCTTCCCTTAACGCAAATAAAAGTAAATATATATGATGCCAGTGCTCCACGTGGGGAAGTTGTTTTCTCGTGGTCCTATACGCAGTGGTAGCTCCCTTCCGGATTTTTTAAACTATGGACAGAGGTGCGGCTAAAGGTCACCGAATCCATCAGTCTTGCAACCTCTGTATTTCGCCATTCGCGCTTCGGGCGGCGTTCGTAAGGAGGGCTGCTCGTTGCGCGGGGTTAAGTGGTTAACCGCGTAAGCGTCTCGACGCCCTGCACTACATCACAGAATGATGTAGCAGGACAACGGAACGTGTTTTGAGGTGCACCGAGCCGGTTTCCCCGCTGTGAACTATGTTGTATGTTTAGACAACACAACGGCGCTTTCTTGCTCCTGACAAGCGTGCTTTGCCTCACTAATACCGTTTATGCGGTAAAGCCGAACATTTTGAGAAGAGAACTTTCTGTTTTGTGAAGCGCGCTTTGCCTCTATTTTATTCTTTTTGCGGTGAGGCCAGAGGTTCAAAACACGAAGGCGTGCGCTCGCTTGTGTGAATAGTGTTTGTGCGTGCACGTTGCGCGGGAAGGAGTGTCTGCAATACAGCGCAGAAGAATGGAGCAGGCTTGCGAAGCGCACGCAAGTTTTGAGGCGTGCCAAGCCTTTTAAGGCTAAACATTATTTGCTTCACTAATGCTTTATATGCCACATCGACTAGCGTGCTTTGCCTCGCTGTTACCGTGTATGCGGTGAAACCAAACAATTTTGAACTTTCTGTTTTGTAAAGCGTGCTTTGCCTCATAATTACTGTTTATGCGGCAAAGCCAGAGCATCAGTGTGCGCTTGTGCGTTAGGGACGGTGCCCGTGTGTGCGTCTGAAGCGTATTTGCCATGTCGAAACCCATATGGCCGTACATCTGAACGTGTAAGACACATCCCGAAAAAACTGTTTTGAAGTGAAAACTCAACAGTGCGCTTTCCTTTCGAGGCGAAGAAACTAGTCGCCCCGAAACCTTTTTTTTTTTTTTTTTGGTCGTCGCTGTTTCAGTGTTTTTCAGGACAATGTGAATTCTATAAATTAAGCTACTTCTTCATTTAATTCTTATTGTTATTACAGTCGTTTAGCTTGTTAGACGGGCTAATGAATGCGCCTGAAGCGGTCTCCGTCATGAATGTTGCATTATTTCCGACACCACATCTGTTTCGAAACGACCTCGGTATGTCGGTTATTTGCCGGTGACGCGATCGTTTATTTGCGTATGTTCCTGCACTAGCCCCATCTACATTATCGAACGCCGTTTGCACGTTGAACCTATCCATACCAGCTGTGCTTTCAGCGGTAATTTATGACGCCCCTCCACATTTCCCCTCCCGAACCGACCCGGAGGCCGGGCGAGATAACTCGACAAGCGAACCGGAAGTCATCTCGGTAATGTAGGACGACAAGGCACGCTATAGCTAGCCGGCTACTGTCACGAACGAGATAGCCGCGAGCGCCTCCATTTACGACCAGTCTACGCAGCAACGGACGATGTAAATCTCGCGTCCTTAGCGGCGAACAGAACAACCGCAAGCGCTGCCCGCGCGTACGCACAATTGACTCCTTTGAAACGCCGTGTGCCCCATTGTTGTCCCGTTTACCGCGCAGTGTACAAACTGGATCGAAACAAAACGAATATAAACAGGGTCGTTTAGTGCCCAGAACATCGAAAAGTGCTTAGCCTCACTGGACATATCAGTGCGGAAGATGAAGTGCTGCCTTCGGACAATAACTCAGGCGAACGACTACAACATACGGCGTGTTTTTGAATTCATGCACGCACGTTTTGAGGATTCATTGATGGATTGTTACTCTTCTCTTCATCTCGTCTTCGCTTTTCCTCTTCCGCAACGGAGTGTAACGAACCGGACCTATCGCTGTCTGGTCAACCTCACTGCCTGATTATCTCGTTTTATCTCTCTCAAAATAAACACGCTTTGGAGACATTCGTTTAGTTCCCACAGGTTTTTAAGCGCGGCTTCACCGTTAAGCTTAACTTCTGGCTATGGGAACAAGCTTTGCAATGTTCCCTCCTGTTGATCCCTATTGCCGTACATACATTCTATGTACACTAGAGGTACAAGCGGTCCATAGGTCCAGCAGGTACCGGGTGGATCGCTCGCGCTAAACCCTTCGCATCTGAGCCGGCGCGACGAACCGCGCGGAAAAGCGGCGCAATTTTTTCCCCGTCCGCGAAGAGCGCGTTGGCCGGCTGGCAAGCCAGTCCAGCAGGCGCGCGACTATAACCCGACTACAGAGCCGATCCGTTAGGTGTACATACGGGAGGAGAATGAAGTCTCGACCTGTACGCGTACGTACGACTCGAGTCGCGACGCGCGGACGTGCTTACCTTTCGCACCGGTCATGGTAGTAGGCGGGGGGCGATGAACTTGCCGAACTGGCTGCAGAAGAAGCCGAAATGGGAGAGCATGTAGCGCGTCTTGAGTCTCCAGCTGGCCCAGTTGAAAGTGCGGCCCGCCGGCTGACCGCTGGGATAAGGCATGCCTCGCTAGCGCCGCCGCGCCTGGCGACGAAGGGAACAACGACACCTCCTCGGAACGGGAGACGCGCTTTCTGCGCAGCAGCGCCCGAGATGGGCGCGCTCATCCGACGCCGCCTTTTTTCACAATTCCCCGACCGGCGCCGCGGTGGCCCTTCGATACAAGAGTGCTCCTCTGCGGTGGCGTTTTGTCGCCAGCAGTGGTGGGCGAGGGTGACGTGAGCTCACTATGCACACACTCTTGAAGAGAGAGAGGGAGGAAGGGATGAGTCCACCTTCCCTTCTCCTCTTTTCCTTCTTTTCCCGTATTCCCGCCTCCTCCCCAAGTCCTGCACGATCGCGTTCGTGTGCGCTCTTGCGGGCTGCTCTCTACCCGCCTCTGTTTCTGCGTGCGTGCGTCCGATCGCGTGCCTGCGTGCGTTCGCGCTTATAACCGCCTCTGTGCGGTCCATCTCTGATCACTTGCTGACACAAGCACACATCGCTTCCCTCCTCCTTCCTCTATCTTTCGATTCCTCCTCGCTCTCTACACAGCCTCCCCGCTGGGTGTTGGTATCGCCCCTGGTCGCGCACGGCGGGTCAATACGCCGGCGCCTGCGCCGTGCAGTTCGCGTTCACGAGCGTGGGCGCAGCGGGTCTTACAACTTGGCTGACTGCGCCGGGTGTTATATATTTCCGCGTCGAACGGCACGACTATATAGTGGTCTTTAAGTGACATTTGTCTGCAGTGGCCTGTAGTGATCTATGGGGATATATCATATTTGTCTTGGACACCACGATGTGTCTCAATCCCTTGTGTTTGGAGGCGTGGGGAGAATAAAGTGGCGAGTTGGGCTTGTTGGTACATACTTACGGGACACTACAGCGCAAAAAAAAAAAAAAACAACAAAAAAAAAAAAACACGACGTACGGAAGGAACACAAACGACGACGACAAGCGCTGAACTTTCAACAAACATTATTGGAAAATTGCACGTATATTTATACTGTCCGATGCATAGTTCATCCACTGCACATGCGTAGATAAGCCATCTCATTATCAGTCATGGTAGTAGAACAGTGAAACGGGTTTAATAGCAACTATAGTAAAGGGTGGATATTTGTGTACAGCTTTTAAACCTTGAACAGATATGAACGCTGAGCTTTCTGCCATGAGGTACTACGACGACAAAGGAGCCAGGCTCTAGGCAAGATTTTGTTTTAGCGTATATACTACGAAGTGATAGGGGAAAAAAAATACAGCTTGATCGGTATACCTATCTAAGACAGTGCAGACAGCTGTTGTATCACGCATAATTTACGCTAGGTGTCATATGTAGTACACAGAAATTACGGAAAACCCAACAATGGATGTGACAACGGTCGTGCCATGCAGTGAAGCCGTGTTACAGAACTGTGCAAACTTCACACCTGCCAACTCTTCCGACTTGGCCGGGATACTCCATAACTTTGTGCAATTCTTCCTACTGTACGAACACGGTCATGAATCTCCGGGAAAACAGAGCTAGTGTCACAGTGAAAAGAAATAATAATAGGACATCGGTTTTAAAATTTTCTGATCGCTTGCGGGTCGCTTAAGTTACTTTCGCCGCAGTACATTGGTGTCATGCGGAGAAGCGCAGAAAGATTGGCAAGGGGCTACTGTCACGGGACACAGCAGATACTTGTACACGCGCCCTATAATTACGAGTACCGGTATGATGGCTGACGTCTACAAACTTTACTGGCAATCATTCATTTCTGACGCCACTGTGGCCTTGAAAAACAGTAAATCAATACGTACCCAGTTTTCTACTGTCGCGTCACCCCCCCACTCCCGGTGTGCGATTCTCTCGAATTTCAAGGTCACCAGATTTGGCAGGTCCGGAACTTCAAAAATAAGATATGCCGCCTAATGCTAAAATGTAAATGACATTTTAAGCTGATGTGAATGCTAACCAGGGGCGTAGCCAGAAATTTTTTCAGGGGGGGGGGGGGGGGGGCACCTCCTTGAAATGGTCATTTTTCGCTCTGTATGCCATGGCGAAAAAAAAAAAAATTCGGCGGGGGGGCACGGGCCCGGTGTGCCACCCCCTGGCTACGCCACTGATGCCAACAGACAGGCAGATCTGATATACACGTGAATGCATGCCCTTTCTAGAAACACTTCCATGCAAGGATAGAAAGTGGACTAAAACCAGAAGTGTGTGTGTGCGTTTTTTAAAAGAAAATACGTGGGGTGTATCCTATACCAGGTATCTTTACCGCGGAGAGCACGCCTAGAACAGAGCGGTGTATTGAGAGCACTTACAAAACCTGTGGTACTTTTTTTTTCAGCAAAAAAAATTATTGTTCTGGCAAAATCGTATGTGAAAGTTGACAACACAAAGAACATCTTCAATCCACTCTTACCAATAACTATACTGCATAATAAATATAGGTTATGCAAATGCTACTTAGAAGAACCTTTCTTTTGCTCAGCCAAAAATATGAATTTTACACAATTTTTTTTTTCTGCGGCGAACACAAAGTAGAGCTCAGTTGATTTACTAACACTATAACAACATATTAAGTGCGTATCACTTTATGGGGGCAGGCTGTCGTATGCTGTCGTCGTCGCTTGGCGTAACGCTGGCAAAACCACATATAGCATACAGCCAGCTGTATGTAGCATATTGAGCGCGCGCTCGCGCCAGAGAGGTCTTCTTGTTTTTCGAGCGCCTTGATCATGATTTTAACGCGGGCGCAAAACTACACAAAGCATAGCCAACTTTAGCATATTGAGCTCGCCCTTGCGCCAAAGAAAAGTCTTCCTCTTGTTATAAAACCTTGACGATAATATTAAGTGCGGAAATTACTACTATGGCTAGGGAAACACGACAACACAAACCGCGTATAAAAACTGAAGGAGAAAGCAAGCGAAAAATAGAAAGAGAGAGAAAGAAAGGGAAAAAAAAAGAAATAAACTGAAAAATATACAGCAAAAGCTAGAAAAGAGAACAGGAAAGAAACAGAAAACCGAAAAGAAACAAAGAATGCTGCCCATCTCTGCACTTCCTTCTGGCTTGGCATCACTGGGGCAAAGCTGCCTTAATTTTTTTGAACCCTTGCATTCAGCAGCATCTCACCTTACAGCCCTCACCTAGTAGGTTAGGATACACCCCCCCCCCCCCCTTTTTTTTTTCATTTACATACCTGTCTGGCATCCTTTATTTTTCTTTCTTTTTAAGACAATGTATTCCTAGGCCTCTTGTACTCACTCAATGGGGCATGATGGTGATTCCTGACCAACTCTTCTAAAGTAGAAACCTTCTTTAGCCAAGCTGGATGCACAGTTAAGGACATAAACTATAACTGAAAGTTGTCAATGGGAGGTATTTAAGATTGGCTAGTCACGTGAACAACAAGCGGCATAACTGACGTATGGTGTGATCCAGAAGCCATGTAATGGAAGTGTTAGATGGGCCTTTTAAATCTAATGACATCTTTGTTTAATTCTCAATCCAGTGCTCGAGTCATCTACCACATTTTTCTAACTATTCAGTTGTGGCATACCTCACAACTATGTCGTGTACCTAATGCCTCTGGTGGGACATAGACAAGTAGACTCCCTCATCTGTCAGCACGTTCAGTTATTTTCTTAATATGCCTGTTCTGTTTCCACACAACGTGCAGCATAGAATGTAGCCAGCGAGGATAACAAATCACACTATCACCAAGTTTATTGACAGTAATGCTATACTTTTGTACTGCCTTGAGCAGAATTCAGACGGTGGATGCCGCTTTATCTAAAAAGTACCGCATTGGTGGCTGTTCCATGTAGTAAAATATCAGACATTTTTTTTTGCCCATGTTTACACTTTCATTTATTTCTGGGAAGGAGCCCAGTTACGAAACACATGTGTCCTAGCCATTTTGCAGTTTCTCATTATGATACAGCGATTTTATTTACAGCAATGTTTCGCGACGTGCTCAGTCCCAGAACTTGATGGTGCCGTCCCAGCCAGCAGTGGCCACCTTTGACGTTTCGTGTGGATGCCACAATGCGCTGATGCAAACGGCATCGTGGGCCTTGAACTTGGTGTATAACTTCGTCGTCTTCCAGTCCCACACGTACAGCTTTCCGTCAGCATCACCGGATATTAAGTAGCTGCAAGATAAGCAAAAGGAGTTTCAAAATGAGCTAAGACAAAAAGACTCTTAAGTGCCTTCTCGGCTTTTCGTATCGATTCAGTTAATTTCACCACATTAGTGTCCAATAAAATATGCGCTAAATGTTACCATAACAGTTGAAAAAAAAGCTGTGTTAAGGAAGGTACAAGATAATTCTTAGAGACTACAGTTTCTGTATTGCTATAATATTCTAACAGCAATAATACAGAAAATAACACCTAGCAGAAAGCAAAAAAGAAGCACATTCAGGACAGTATTTCTGATACAATATTCTTTGATAGCAAAGCAAGCCGTCATGCATTAGTCTAAACTTATCCTAGTATGCTATGTTGACAATACTGCAACAGTTACACACTGTAAATACATCACTGTGGAATTAGCCAACGTTATGTTATGCATTGTTATGTGAGAAGCGAGATTTATTGTAAAAATTTGCTGATGCCCATAGGAGGCAACCATTTAGGATTAGTTTGCACTCCCACGAAGTTCTAAAGTGGCACTTAAAAAAGAATAGCAATTTTTAAATCTTTAAAGTTTCATTGAAAATTTGGGCAAGTGCACATAGGTAGTGGGAACGTGTGCTGCCTGTTGTACAACAGCACTGTTCTTTCTTGCTGATGAGCGATAAGTCTGTTAACCAACTTTCTAACACACTAAAACGTGCCCAGCACTAAAATGCGGCCATGGCCAATGTTGTCAGTGGTAAGTCCAATGTTCCTTACTGCAAAGTATTACGGACCAATATTGGCCCTCTATTGGTTCTACAGTCGAATCCCTCAATAATGAAATTGCCAGGGAAGCAATATTTGTTCCTCCTCGTAAGAATTTCGTTGTCGCATAAAAAGAAAAATATGCACTCCGAGAACTTCGCACTACCAAAATTTATTCAAAGAAGTCGCTGGTCTTGCTCTGTTGAACTCCTCTGCAATTTTTTTCTACCTTACGCAGCCTCGGCAATGATCCTAGACTTCTCTCGAAGCGTCAAAAACTTCCACTTTTCAATAGGAGGCAGAATAATAGGAGGCCAAACAACAATGCACGTAATCAAAGCACGGGAGATCTCGGCGTGCACACAGTGAGACGCGCGGCAGCAAGCAGTTAGGCAGTTAGGAAATATACAGAATGTCTGTTGTCATGACGTCACCTTTGTGGGTGTCGTCACTTGAAACGTCATGTGCCGATGTAGTTGCCAACAGAGGCATTAGCAAGAAAATGTTCTCAGCAAAGAAAAGAAGTCTTGTTGCTATCATCATCCTTCCGAATGTAAACGGCAATGGTTGCACCGATGCTTGTTGGTGGAAACGTATGTGCTGGACTTGTCAAATGAGTGGTGCAGCAATTTTCGAAATTCTGGGTTCTCAACTAGCTCATGGGTTGAAAAAATCTTGCTGATCACTACCTGAAACTTTTGTTATTGTGGGAGTGCTTCTTTAAAATCTCTTCGCTGTCGAGATGGGGCAAATGCATTGAACTCTATCGACGTTCGCCGCGGACGCAAGATTTGCCACGAGAATTTTGTTCTTGAGGGCTTTCGTTATTGAAGGGGTTCAACTGTAGCTGTATTTTGTGTCTGTGCTCCTTGGTAAAGGCTAGAAAATTCTTACCTCATGTCTGGCGAGAAGTCCAAACTACATGCGTACCCGGCAACCTGTATAAAAAGCAAAACGTCACCTTATGGTCTACTACAACATCCGGGGAACACAAAAGTGGGACAACATAGTGTCAATAATATTCTGTTAAAAAAAACGCACCATGTGTCCTTCAAATGTCTTTTTTCCTGTTCAACTTGAAACGGTTGAGGGCTGAGAAGATCATAATCTTGTTGTCCATAGATTGGCATGCCAACCATTTTCCTGCAAAGGAAGCCATGGGAGATGTTATTCCACTTATTTAATGAGATTCGTTATAGTTAACTGGGTCAGTGATACTGGACCGATCCCACATTTTTCTCACATAAACTAGCATAACTCACATAAGCTGATAACAGTATGGTCAATGCGGAAAAAGATTAGCACAAGCGACTACTAGGCCAGAATGGTCACTTGTGCTAATCTTTTTCTGCAGTGACTATACATTACTTGAATGTTTTCACCCTGTAAAGTGACACAAATAAGCACAGCACTGCTTTGGAAGTTGCTACCACGTACCGTTAGGCGAGAGCGTGACCGCAGGCATGGAGTGCATAGAAGGGTCTGCGATGTATTTCATGTCGACAGGGGATGTCCCACTCCCAGACACGCATGCTTTTGTCATCAGACGTGGAGACGAAGCGGCGGTTGTCATCAACGAACGTGATGGTGTTCACAGCGCCTAGATGCCTGTCATATTCCTGGACAATCTCTTTAGTTCTGACGTCCCACTGTTTATAGAAAGAGGGAGGAGGAGGAGGAAAATCAGATGTAAATCTAGCACATAATTGGCATAGATACAGTGGCCACAAAAATAATACTAATACAAATGCTTAACCAAATGAGGGATAAAGTTGTCGTTATGCCCAATCAAATTAACTTAGCCAGAAATCATCAGAGGTGAGTGAGCCTTTGCTGTACGCAGTGCACTAAGCACCACCACTGTTGAGTATTTTTATAAAAAAGCCTGCAGTTTAATGACATCAGCAAATAATCAAATTCATTAAAGCCCACAAATATAACTGCTGTTCATTTAGTGCATTCAGGGAAATTGCACCTATGTTCGCCCATGTCATAAGAGCACAAAGGTTATCCACTCTAGACTTCCAAATGACACACTAAACTGTAAAACCTTGTTAATCTGTACCTTCTGGGAATGTGGCATAACTATGCACTAGCCAATAGTAAGCGCTAATTGTCAAAAATAAGTTTGAATCTCCTGATGAGTACTGCCATTGCCGACAAAGAGCCAAATGTAACGCCATAGTAAATGCTGTCTAAAGTACACACTACACAAGGCTTTTCCTTGTTTTCCAAAATGCAGAAAAAATTTCAGCTATTATAAAATGAAGCACGCTGAGGTGGAAAAACACTGTAGACAACCAGCTGTCTCTTTAAATAGACAGTTTTCACACATTAAACAAGAGAACACTAAAGGAAAAAAAACGATATAAATTACTTTTCTTCAATACCAAGAACACCGCTCTTGCTTCGAGAGGACACTTAGTAAGCCTTAAAAACGGGACGGGGGGGGGGGGGGGACTCGTGGGCTCCGCCGCCTAGAAGTTCACGCACTACCTTGCCGCATAAATTTTGATGATGTCTGCTAGGGGCCTATTTAATTTTTTAGTGGCAAAAATGTTTTACATTGTTAACTTAATGTGCCAGAGACTTAACTTGGCAAGTTTTGGAAGCTTTTGGCCAATATGGCCAAAATGTGAGAAAACACTCCGATATCCGTGATGTCACGCCAGTGTAGCCACTTTGGTTTTAAGGCACAAAATTCAACAAAAGGCACTTTGAGTTTCCTTTTCCATTCTAATAATGAACATATGTTCATGAAATCAAGCAGGATATTTTATTAGTCTATGCTGTTTTATAAAAGTGTTTCACTATAACGTCTCTCTAAATCCAAACGAGTGAAAGCCAAACAACAGACACTGTACAATCAAATCAAACTGAAGCCAAGAAGCCAATACGGTGCCACTTACACAAACAATCTTCTTGTCAGAGGTGCCAGCCACAAACAGGTTCTGCTTGTCATTGTCAGGGTTGAACTTGACACAGTAAGCCACTTTGCGATTGGTGAACCTTGCTATGCAGTTGCCTGTATAAATGTGAGAAATGAAAATTACTTTAAAAACTCCAAGCTACAAGCAGATGGGAAAGCACCCATTTAGGTATCTAACATGCCCTCATTTGTCACTCTTTGACACCTTCGTTGGAAGGGATACCATAAGTGCACCACACACACACAAAAAAAAAACAAAAGATATATGGGGCAGCGATACGCTACACTGCTATCAGTACCATCCCTAATCATGGGAATGACAAAAGTAAACCTTGTATTCTTTATTATTGCGATAGCAATTATATGGACACTCGCGGCTGGTTTTCGCCGTCGGCGTCATTTGCCGTATATGTATATGTATATATATATAACCGGGCCCGCCCGTCGTTCGTGAGCGTGAAAAGACGCGAGGGGGGGGGGGGGGGTCCCTCGAGCGACCTTCGATTTTACGAGCGGGGGCGCGCGCTTTATCTCCCCTTCTCGGCGGCCGGGCCGGCGTACCCTTCTACGTGCTGCGCTTTCAACGCGAAGAGAATTCTCTTAAACAAGCGTTTTCTAGAGTTGCGTGAGATCGGATCCAAAAAGAGTCAGCTGCCAGCCTCACTTCGTATAACATTACAATTTTTTGCTATCGCATTCATTGCTTCACCCTTGCTGTGAAACTGTGACTTTTTGTTATATTATGTTCTTTTTGATATTTTCTCCAGGGATACTACATTTACTGACGGCATCGCAAAGTTTCCACTGTGTTGCCAGTTTAAAAGAAAAGTGTCACAGAGCTCCTTCAACACATACACTGCGGACAGGCTTGTCACTCACCCGTCTCCGTGTCCCAGAGCTTGACGTAGCGGTCATAGCCGGCCGAAAGGAAGCGCTCGCCCTTGTTGTCAAAGGCAATGTCTCTAACCGCCTGACGGTGGCCATTGTAAGTCCGCACGCAGCGCCGCTCGTTGTACACCTCCCACAACTGCGTACAAATGGGCAAGCCATGAGCGAGAGGGGTCGAAAGAGACCATACAGTTTGCTTATTACAACGAGATTTTCTTGTACAAAGATAACGAGGAAGACCAGTGCCATATAAGCTCAAGAAAGAGCGCTTTCATTAGCTGCATACGCCACTTACGGCATATTAGAGCATTCTGGCAATTTACGTCACTGTCGTACGAGTAGCTCTTGCTTTTAGGTTCTCAGTTAGAGTTGCATATGGAAAAGCAATCTAATAATTTAAATGTAAGACGAGGCTAATAATCACAGCCATGTACAGGGTTCTCCACCAGGAGGAGCCAAGTTGTACTGCAGACGCCCCCCTCTGCCCCCCCCAATGGGTCGAGTCCAAAACAAGCTGTACAATGCATGCGACATTGAAAAGTAAGCGATTACATGCTTCCCAAGAATGGCCTTCCTTTGTTCCCCGGCTTTCCAAGGGGGCAAAGGTGGCAAGTAAACAGTTTTTAGAATGCGACTTAGCGCTCGCCCTGTGCACTGTGTTCTCTTTATTATAGTGCTTTTACTTCCCACTATTGCGCTAAAAAATGACGCATGTGGTTCTCAGTCGTCACTATCATAAAAAACCTGGATGCACTTGCACTTTAAACAACGACAGGACAAGTCCACATAAGTAAAGGTATGGTGGAGACTTGTCAGCCCCCCAAAGATAGAGTGAGTGCCCATCCCCCCATGTGCAAACCTATGCTAGCAATGTATTTAGTAGCATCCAAACTATTTTCCTACTGAATGTGTGTATAGCAGCAACTTTAGAAACTTGAGGTCCCCAGTTTTTAATCAGTGTGATAACAGCTGGATTGCATGATCACACGTGTGTACCTGCACTCTGATCTTACTCCGTGGGGAGTATATACCTTGACTTTGCAGTCCATGCTGCAAGAGAGCAGCAGGTGGGCGGACCGAGGGAACCATCGGATTGCCGAAAGGCCCTTCGAGTGACCCGACCATGTGTGGATGAGACGCTTGGGCAGGAAGCACTTGTCGGGAGGCTCGCTCGCGCGCAGGTTCACCCCCGACGTCCTGTGGAACGTGCAAGAACGACCGGCCCTGGTAGTCGTAAGGGTCCTTGACTGCAACGGTACGAAGTACATGTGTCAGTAATCAGCAGAGTGATGTGAATAGATTTTAGGAATTCGGTGGCTGTTTAATTTAGAGTTTATAGTTAGAACAGGACATTGAAAGAAATAATTCTGGTGTCTTATCTACCAAAACCAGAATATAATGTCAACAATGCGCAAACGATAAGAACGTTTCCCATGACATATATGAGAGAGAGCGACAAAAAAGAAGAAAGACCACTTACTGTGCAACACCGTCTTTTCTTCCATCGGCTTATCCTCAGTACGTCGACCCTTTTTGTTCCTTTTTGCCAGGATTTCATCCAGTTCTTCCTGCTCCTCCTGCGAATTTGCACAGCATTGCAACACCCGTGAGCCACATGGCTCCTCATTTGCGCCACGTTCAGTGCCAATCCTCATGGCTATTTCCTCATTCTCCATGTGCAAAATATAGTTTCCTGCTTGTCAAAATGCCGTAACAGAGATTCTCTCAACAAAGCTACGCAAATTAAGCGCAAGAACTTCCAGAGGAAAACTTACTTTCCTGGGTTTAACACAATGTCTCGTTTTATGCCTATAGCATTTCTCCAGGCTTGTAGTAGACATAGCATTTTGTTTGTGTTAGCTAGTTGGTAGATGGCTCACTAACAGTACATACAGCTACTTGAAATCAGGAACTCGAAACGCATTAACATGTAAAGTTTCAGTACAGTCACACTCCGTTTCAAAGCACTCTCAATTTCAACCTGGGAGCATGACCGATATTTGCTGAAGTTATTTTCGAGCGGCTTCTGCAGCTTCTATTGTTGATGTTGCATTTACCACAGCAGTAGCAACAGTGTGCATCATCAAAGTGTCAGTACTGTCTTGAGATAGCAGCGATATCATGACTTTACGAATTATTGACAGCTGTACAAATCAGGCCTCACACTCCTAGAGAAGACTCAATGGTAGCAGTGCGCATGCATGCTCAACATACCTCAGATGGCTTAACATTTCGTCTCTCGTCCTTGTACGGAGCCCAGGGTCCAGCAAAACCATCAATGTCCGATGGGTCATTGTTCTTCGCTTTCTTCCTTTTGTCGCCCGGCCGAACTTTTGTCTTTTCAAACACAGTCAGAGAACTGCTCGAAGAAGCACCTTCCGATGAACCAACCATCCTGTGGCCCTCATCCATAGATCCGTCTGCAGTTGGGTCGATCGCGTAGCCTACGTAGTGATAGACAGGAGAAATATCGGTGAGCTCTCTTGCAACGTACGCAAAACTGAGGGTGATGGCAGTTTGAGCACACGTTGGAAACGCACATGTTGGAGCACATGCTGGACTAGCAGTTTCATTGGCGATTCTACAGCGGCCTTGCAACGGTGCCTGGCTGAACCACGATATGCACTTACCATAGCTGTTAAACGTCAGTCTTTGGGACTCGAAGTGGAAGTCGTTTACGTGTGCCGGTTCGACGTAACCAGCCAAAGTGTTTTTAACAGCTTTCTGTTGCTGACTTTTGAAAGGGTTCTCCGGCCCAACCTGCAAGCAAGAAACACACACTGAGCAGGGGGTATGCGACTATTACGATGGGGAGTGGAGAAGAAGACGTGCTGCTAGTGACTTCAGATAGCTCTACAGGATGACTGTCAAGGCGTGCAAAGATTGATTTTTATGACAGACACTCTTATTGTCAGTCGTAAACAGATATAATGCGATACTTACGACAGGAGCGAAGAGGTTATCGAACTTCGGGTTAAACAGTAGTTCCTTGCTTGTAGGGTCGATCGGCTTGACGCCGCAAACCGACTCCTATGGGAAGAGCAAAAGAACGTCCCTTTACACATGCGATCACAATCAAACAGTAAGTGCCTTAGCTCATTTTTAAGCACCGTCGATGGGAGCAGCGCCGACGGCTACCGCGTGCTTACGCACGAACATAGTGACTGCAGCGTTGAACTGCTTGTGTACAGCTGAGCGCGATCGGGTTTATCGTCTTCTCACCTTAATGGCCACTTCTGGAGCTGCATTCAACTGGTACTTTTTCTGAATCGCAACAACAGATTGTGTTGTATGCGGCAGCTTGGTGAAATTCTCCTCAGGTTCTTCATTTTTCGTTGCATCGTCGTCGTCGTCGCTACTGGCGTACTCGCAGATCGACAACATTGCCGCCATATTGGCGTTTGACATCATTAGGACCGCATTTAAAAAAAATATAACAATAACTGCAATGTGAAGATGCAAAGCTACCCTTGTTATGCTTTAATTAATACAAAAAATTAATAGATGTTATGCATGCAATTGTTCTTTTAAAATTAAGTATTAAAAGAAGTGTCATCCAGGTCGCCATCTTGTGCTGAAGGTTGTGCCAGGAGTGCTCGGGTGGTCACCGAAATGTTGTTTTTAGAGTGTTTTACCGCAACTTCTTAACATATCTGAAGCGCGTAGGTTTTAATATTCTGGAAAAAGTGCCACTGGCAGCGGGTAGCTCCGACGCGGGTTGCCCGTCCGCAATTTAGATGTAAAGGTGAGCGATTTTTTCACCATCGTTTTGATCCTCGATTTCCCAGCGTTTCTTGCGCGTCCCGTTTTGCCAAGCGCTCCCCTAGTAAAAGCGTTCGCGAATTTCTCGCATTTTCCACCGGGCTTTCCCGCATCCTAAGCACCCGTGCTTGAACTTGCCAACTGCATCTAATCTTCGAACTTCCTGTATATACATAGGCTTAATACGTGGAATCATTTACGTGTTTTTTGAGTGCGGAAACACGTGTGAAACCTTGTCTGTTCTTTTATTGCATCGTTATTGTCGATTGTTTAATTCGCTCTCGCTTTACTACCGCTGCAACACGAGCAGTTGCGTAGTAAACGCGAGTGAGTACCGTGCAGTTAGCTAGCAGCGCTCAGTCTGCGTCGATCATCTCGTGCCTGCCTTCTCAACACGGTGTCTGAACGCATTGTCTGAGGCGTTCCTGTTGCTTGTTGCGCACGTAATATCCACATTACACCCTATTTAGTTGCGTAATGAGTCGCGTGATGTTGCAAACGAATGCTGCATCGAGATCCGCGCTGCTGCGAACGGCAGCCCCCCCCTTCTCCGGATAACGAAACATAGCCGAAGTGGGTGAGGTCATTCCTTTTTCCGCTTGCGCCGTTTTTGTATTTGTTTCTTTCGTTCTGGCTCGCGCGCGGGATTCCTTATGACGAACGACGTGGAGTGCCTGTGTGATGCGTTTCGTAATCCTCGTGCGCGTAGTACGCGATACATGGGACAAGGTTAAAACACGACGGGCCCGTACTTGGCGAGCCGCGCCTCTTTTGACGCTTGGGGTTCTGTAGCTGCGCTCGGGCGGGCGGCAGCGCCGGTCAATCATCGCCTGTGTCGCGGTCTTTCCGGACTTCCTCATCCTGCACTGTCTCTGAGAATGTGACGGGTCTAGCTCGCTCTCTGGGGGTGCTTTCACACCCGAAACGATGCCTTCCTGTGCGACGAAAAGGAAGAAGCTGTTCGGGTGACGCTGCCTTGTTTCCGGTACCAATTGTTTACGTTCGGATTTGGGCAGGGGCGGGCCGGTGTTATGTCAACAGACGCCCGCCTAAAGTCCGCTCCTGCGCACGATCGCCGCTTTTTTCGATAGTGCGTTATTTATTATTTTTTTTTATGTGCTTACGTCAAAGTATTATGTAACAACTCATGGGTACGTTGCCAGTAAAAAGTAACGCTTGTACGGTTCACATTACCTGTACAAGAAAGCCGACCCGCTAACGGTTACTGTTTCAATAAAGCAACTAGTTACAGTTATTGCTGATCGAGTAACGCCGTTAGTTTTTCGTTACTTCAAGGTCATGACTAAAATGTCACAAACAGAAATCGCGTATTTTGTATAAATTTAAATTCATGGGAAAAAAAAAGGTAATCACATTTCTTTGATAAGTGTATGTATTGATGATACCACCTGTGTGTGTTATTTGTTTTACTTTTGATTTCGGTGAAATGTCATTATTTGTTGCATGCAACCATGTGTGTCATTATAAAAGTAATGAAGTAATGTTGCATTACTGCATAAAATTGTTTACCTAAATGAAGAAGTAATGGAAGTAACTAGTTATACCACGGCCTGAGACTGGCTTCGTAGCCAAGGTGGTGCTTTTTGAAAAAAGAAAGCAAGATTTCTACTAAGTGCTTTTGCTTGTCCGCTGTGAATGAATATCGCTGTTTCTGTACGGGTAAACTTATTTGGGAGGCGCCTTTTCAGTGCTACCTTTTATTGGCCAAGGAAGTGCTGTTTTACCGTAAAAAAATTGGTTTGGTAAACTCTTATGCAAATTTGCCTTTGAAAAATGTTTTTTTTTCTTTGTGCCTACTGATTTATTGCTTTGTGTGAGTCAGTGCTAAATGGGCAATTGCCTTTACTTGTAACAAGCAGAGTAACATGACAGAGCTAAGTTGAACGAAACAAGGAGAATTTTCCCAAGGGGCTTGTTTTTAAGTTAGAAGCAACCAAATTGATCAAGCAAATAATTAGGCCTGGTAAAGCACGTTAATTGTTGTCTAACAGTAGGGCACTAATTGTAATGTCAAATGAATTGAAGTGGATGAAAATATCCCTTTCCGTAGGTGGGATCTGAACCCACAACCTTTGAATTAGTGGGCGTCACGTGCCACGTGATGCCCTCTGGCAAAAGAGTGTGTTCCACACTCGCTGCCTGGGCCACGAACGGCGTTGGCTGACACTTCCAGGGAGTACATCCTCAGAAATACCCAAAGAAGTGGACCAGAAAACACCTTCCATCATAGCTCAGTTGATAGAACATTGGATGTGTAATTCGGTTGTTGTAGGTTCATATCCTACTGACGGAAAGGGTGATTCTTCATCCACTTTATTTCATTTAACATCCCCAATGCTTTCCCTGGCCTAATTGTCTTTTAAAGATAAGTCGTAAGCACTGAAGAAGTGCTTAAAAAAAACAAAAACAAAAAGAAACTGTGCAGCGGTGAGGTCAAAATACCAGTGTGCTTTGCATACCAACATGAAAGAGGATTTCCTCTGTACATGTATAGCGCTCGTTCATTGGAGACCTTGTAAACATTTGTGTTTTGTTTCTGTAAGCTTGTCAACGTCGCTCTGTGCTTTGTCTCTTTTGGATGTGGAATGGAGAACAGCAGTGTGCTTTCTAGGAAAGTGGAATGTGAAGTGTCTTTGCAGTCAAGTGGTGTCAGTAGCAAGTGGCAAACACATTTTGGTCTTATTCAGCTATTTCATTAATTAATCAGCTATTACGCTAATGTACTAAGATAGCCAGTGCATCGGTGAGACAGTGAATATTTGCTAGCGTGCCAGGACCTTGGGAAGTCTTATGTAGAAATATGTGAGTAAATGCTTTGCACTTGTGCAACATGCTTTTAAATTACTTTCTTTTAGCTGAAATGTAAACTGAGGAAAGAATGGCAGGAAGAGTAATAAATTTTCTGGTGAATTACAAGCATTTATACAAGAGTTGCATTGTTTTGTGTGGGCAGATGCTTGGTTGAAAGCTTTTGTGCAAAATTCTTTACATCTTTCATGCTGAAATGTGAAGCTTAACATAGTTTAGAGGTTGTCTATCACAGATAACTACTCTTTGCTGGGCATACTGGTTCATACATGCAGTGGCATAGATTCATGCTTCACTTTTTCTTTGCAAGACGTCTATCTGACTCCTTGTGAAGGTGCAACAAAATATGTAGCAAGGAGGAAGCATGGGGGGGGGGGGGGGCATTATTCTTAGTTTTTTTGGAAGTGTAGTAATTAAGAGATGAAATGAAAGTGGAGGAAAAAAACCGCCAGGCCTGCGCAGAAGGCGCAGCATAGCCACAGCGAAAGCTGGGAGAGCAGCCTTTAGCCTTTTTAAACACGCTTGGGGCAACTACTACAAACCCACTTGCATGGTACCCACTACGCTATAAATCATCATAATTTTTGTGCAGTGGGGAAGCGTCTACTATGCCATTCTTCGTCATTCTTCAGAAAAGCGCGGTGCCCGCTACACTCTTGTAGCGAATTATGTGCACTTTGTTGATGCTGTGGCTGACGACGATGAAGAATTATGCCACAGGCTTTTGTAATGGGTTGGAGCATTGAACGACCCACTCGTTACGCAATTCGCATTGTGTGATGCCTGGTTCTTACTTTACTGCTCTAAAACGCTTTACAACACATGTTAACGCGATTCCTTACCCGATATGAAGCCTGCCTAGGGTCAGTTTGCACCGCAGTTTCAAGCAGTGGCGTAGCTCAGTGGTAGAGTGCTGGGCTGCCACGCAGAGGACCCGGGTTCGATTCCCATTCTGTCACAGGTGTTTTTTTATTTATTTAGTTTTTTTCTTATTTCGTGCGATATTGATTACGGACACCGGCGGCGGCGGCGGCGGCGGACAACTACGGCGCAGAAACGACCCTTGTTGTGATCTCATAACAGCTTTCGCTGTAAAACATTTTGCACTATGTGGGGCACTACCGGTAGTGTCATGGGGGTGTGGCTGCTCCCCAGTCCATGTTCTTTGGCAGTTACGTACAAGTGACTCTGGGAGTGTTAGCCTGTGAGACTCGTAGATTGTGGAACGTTCTTATTTTGCTCAATAGATGTGTCACATAGTAACCGAAGTTCAGGAGCCGGCCAGTCGACTCTCCCATTCTACCTAATAGCATCAAATTTGCCGGAGCTTGAGACCCTTTGTGTCCTGCAAACATGGGTCCCTCAATCAATCCCTTTTTTTTCTTGTATGCCATGTTGGTGTTATGGACATGAAAAAAATTCAAAATAATCTGCCTAGGGTGTTTAACTGTTTTGTTCTTGTATGCCCTTTGTACATTTCTTACGAGCACAGTTCTGAAAATTGCAATTTTTAGTTAGCAACCTTGTTTCCAAATGTGTGTTGTTTTTCCTTCATTGTGGCCAAACGTCATTAGAGCTTTTTCCAAGACTCCTTTAGGACCCCTTCACTCTAAAAATGAAACGGGGCACACTTGAGGTGTTTTTATGCCACCCAACAACAATTGTCCTGCCTTGCTTGTGTTTCCTTTCTTGAATGCTGTGTCACTTGATAGCGTGCATGCTGTACGTGCCATGGAATAACTGGACACACAGCGATCATGCATGGAAAGGCATGCAACATAGATGACAAATATTGTTGAGACAAAAAGATGCCCGAAATATCTTTTGTAAAACACCATAATTTAAATTAGTATGCTGTTTAATGGTATCCTTTTGTTTCAGTGTTTGCTGACACATTTCTCACTTTTTTTCTGGGTTGCAGTGTCTGGCGAGTAGTGTGCGGCTGAGCAGCCCGAGGCCGGCAGTCGGCGATGCCACTGGTGCAGCGGCTCATCGAACCTGTGCATGTGTCCAGGGGTACCCTGCCCCTGGATGCAAGAGGTGCCCCTGCAGTACAGGTATGTGAGGCATACCTGTGTGTGTGTGTCATTGTTTCACTGTCACTGTTTTCGCTCGACCACTGATAACCATGAGCACTGAACTTTGACGGGTAGTAATGCACCTGTTGGTTGTGCGTCCTTGCAGGTTCCCAGTGAGCTTGAATGCGTGACGAATGGCTCCTTGGCCAATGTCGTGCGGCAGCTCTCGTCGCTTTCCAAGCATGCTCATGACCTCTTTGGCGCCCTGTTCCAAGACGCCACGGCCCTGGTCACTAGAGCGGCTGCCCTCCAAGAGAGGGTCGACCGGCTCGCACTCAAGGTCACCCAGTTGGACTCGACGGTAGAAGAAGGTGAGCACACACATGACAGTCGCCAATGTTGCTTCTTCACAAACATTGAATGAAAATCTGCAATGCTCTTGTCACACTCTAGATTGTCATGTCATTTGTATCAGATGACATGTCACACTTCACGCTAGGGGAGTGTGCTGGTTGTAGTGCTGCTTGGCAAAGTTACAGTGAACCCTCATTAACTCTAACTGTGTCAACTGGAAACATTGGTCACGACGAAATATTTTTTTCTCAGAACGTGAAGCACGTAATTTCTCCCCCTCATCGCAGGAAGTTCTTGCATCGGACTTCATAATTAATGTTTACCATTGCATTAGTCACATGCCTTCAGAATTGCATAGTTGCCATCCATGATCGCTTCAGTAGTCTGCAATGGTTGTGGCAAACAGTATTTTGTTTTTCTTCATATCATGGCTGCTTACCTTTATAACTTTACAGTTGCCATCCATGATCATGTTTTTAGCAAGCTAGGCGTCATCCACAGTGATGCATGTAGACGTGCGTGCATTCAGAAATGTATGACTGCGGTCTACTACTGTTGACCATGGTTCCGTCTGCTGTGCATGCCATGCTCGGCAGTTTCGTTCAGACTCAGTAGTGTCATTCTGACTACATAGGCCATGGACTGTTGCATTGCTGGCTCACTGACGAAAAAAAATTATCATTATATGTGCATGATGATGGTAATAGCAATAGGAGAGGCAAAGAGGGGTGTTGAAAAGCATGTCTTGAATGAAGACTGTGGTTTTCACTGCGGCTGCATTGTGAACGAAGTCACGAGATGACCAGGATAGGAGCTTGGGCACTGCTTTTTTGCAAAACAGGGACAGAATTAGCATATTTGTTCCATTAAAGGGACACTAAAGCGAAACAATGACTTGGTTTAGATTGACAAACTGCACTCTGAGAACTCTAATGACATATGTTTCACTGTCATAAGTTCATTATTAGCGGAGAAAATCAAGGTTGAAGTTTTATTTTTAAATTTGGCGCCAATATCTGCACGCGTGACGTCAGAAATTCCAAGTATACTTTTCGTATTTTCGCGACATTGGCTCGATGAAATTTTCTGAAACTTCATATGCTAGGTCTATGGCACCCACAGATGACAATGCACCTCATTTTTATCGATTAAGAGCTACGTAGGACTCAGTAGACGCCTTCAAAATCTATGACGTCACAGTGTTTGGCGCGGGAATTTCAAGGTGGCGTCTCCACCCGCATTTTCTTTTCGCGTGTTTTCTCGCTTACCAAGCGTCATGTCGCGGTAAGAGTGGTGTTTTCGGGATTGTGAAATTTTACTTAACTAATACGTGAAAGATCGTTTTGCCCTTTAGTGTCCCTTTAACAGTGTGTTGATGTAGCAGGCATTTGTTTATTTTTATTGTATTCTCGATGCCCTCAATAATTCGTACAGGTTACCTGGTCCTATGAAGCTAATATTAACTAGGTTTTACTGTATACCAACTTAAAGAGGGAAACTGGTCATTAAACTGTCGTATGAAGCCATGATAGCCTAGGGTAGCTGGTCAGTAAAATGACTAGCTAGCTAGTTACCTCATCAAGGCTTTGAAAGTCGGGATCCTCACAATGGCGTAGTGATGCTCCGAAGGTCGGCCTAATGTTAGCATCCATTTGCTATAGTGGTCTTGCCTGATTCGTTTTACATGCTGAAGTTTTCGCCAATGTTGCATTGACCTTGTTGCCCTTTTCTTGTTTTTTCTTCTCCCGCAGTGTCGCTGCAAGACATTCACATGCGCAAGGCATTCCGCAGCTCTGTAGTGTACGACCAGCAGGTGGTCTGTCGAGGGACCATGCCTGCGGGCATGCTCGAGATGTACCAGGCCTGCGACAAGCCGCCACCCCTGGACAAGCTGAATCCTTACAGGTGCGTTTGTTGCTTTTTTGCTGTTTGTTCTTGCGACAGGTGGGCTACCTACCAAATCCAGGTCCTCAGTACGGATGCAGATTTTTTAAAGAGAAATCGGCATAGCGAATACATATTTCGGAGAGCTAGTTGAGCTGCGATGATTGTAATGTCAGGGGGACCGAAAACTTGCGTGTACGAAACTGTGTTCAAACTAAAGCGAACCTCATTGAACATACGCCCGCATTATCTGTACAGTACTATGCGACAATATTGGCCTTTCCATGTATTCCTGCTGGACAGACACTTCGAGCGCCATCCTTCACTAAGACTGGCATTATGGGGGGTGAGGGGGGTAGGTTAGACGAGCGTGTGTCGCAACATAACCAGTGAATGTTCACCTTCAAGGAACGGAACTTCTTTTAACGTAATGTCTGTCATCGTCACACTAAGGCAGAATTCTGTTTCCGTGAGAAACAAGATTGGTCATTTGCCATATGTTCTGGTGAAGGCACGTTTAAAGTAAAATAACTTATCGGTTCATGGTGCATTTGTAATGAAGTGTAAATCGGCGTGTCGTTGTCATGCTGTGTGAACGCAGCATCTATGGTCACCATTTTGGGATGGCGATGAGACTGGCCAGGCTGCAATGACTAGGTTGTTACAGATGCAGTGTAAGTTTTGGTTTCTCATTGGATCGCAACACTAAAAGAAGTTTCAGGTGAATTTTCCTAAAGGAAAAAAAAAAGATAATATTTAAAATTCAATACTTATTAGTAGGGGTGTGCGAATATCAAAATTTTTGAATACGAATCGAATACGAATACATAGCTTCGAATACGAATCGAATACCGAATAATCAAGAGATGCGATTTTTTTCACCCGTAATCGTTTACTTTACCATATATTTATGTTGAAAACAGTACATTCGATGGCTATTTTAGTCTGTTATTGCACAAAAAAATGTAACCATCTGTACTTGCCAGGAAACATATGACTGTAATAGTTGAGCTTGGGACTGTGATATCTTGGGTTGAATTCACATGCACTTTTATTACAAAAACAAAAAAAAAGCTTTTGTACCTGCCGTGGTAACCAAGGAGTACGAGGCCGCTGGTTTGATACCTGCCATGGCAGCCGTATTCTGATTAGATGAAATGTAACAGTTAGCGCCCGTGTACTTAAATCTGAGCGATTATTAAAGCGCCCTAGGTGGTCACAATTCATCCGGGTTCCCGCACTATCAGTTTTAGCTCGTACGACCCTTGATTTTATCGCTTTCTTTTTAGTTTTATCCCCTGTTCTCACGGGTCGAGCCACCAAGGCAAACAGGCGTACTTGGGGCGTCTTTCAATACACAGCAATAATCGTTATCTGACTTGCTTTCGTTCCCTTTCCCGAGAACTGCGCGCCCCTTTCCCGAGAACTGCGCGCTCGCCATTTGCCGATCGAGAGTGCTCTGTCACGGCGATAACTACACGATCGGGACCAAGAAGTACCGGGCGCGCGATGATAACGCGAGGAAAGCACGCGAGATAGATGATTACTGATGTGTAACAGAAAGACGCCCCAAATTTGCCTTTTTGTTAACGGAGCCACAACATGCGGCGGCGAGGGCACTATTTTGCCGCATTGCGACCGCCTTCGGCGCACTGGCTGCCGACGGCAGTAAACTGACGTTGGCAACACAGCGAGATCGTAGCTACGGGGCTACGGTGTAACGGATGATTGATTGCAGGAGACGCTGCCGCGCCAGTGTGATGCGCGTACGACGGATGCCCAAAAGCGCTGTCGGGAACGCAGTGAAACTGCGCATTAACTGCCTCAAATTTCCGTCCGTCGCCTTACGTGCGCCGCCGTTAGCAACGGAAAACTATACGTGATGACGCCATTGTAACGTTACGGAAAATGCATGGCTTTTTCTTTGCCACTGCGCGGAAGAAACCTTGAGCTCATTCGTATGACCATGCGCTACCACCAACTCATTTCGGAACTATGAAGGGAATGCACGCTGAAGTAGCGGCACAGCTAACGGACGACTCGTCAGGCTTTCTTCGACGCGTGCGCGTACGTTTGTATGGCGATCCATTAGCGAAAACTGGTGCAGCTACACATGAAACGCGTTACCTGCTGCATCGCACGTCAAGCTGAGCGTCCCTAGCTAGTTGCGTACAGCGTGTTGCCTACTATCTCACTCCGTAGGCGCCACTCGCTGTAACGTACGCGTGCATGTGCCCTTGCACAGTGACTTTTTTTTTTCGTGCTCGCTCAGCACCGGACCGTGCTAAAGTGCGACGAGTATTTTGTCGGGCCAAGGCAGCGGCGACGAGTTGCCTTTAGTTCCACGAGCGATACGCACTTTATTGATGCGGTCCCGCGCACAAGGGCGCGGCAGCGAACGGCGTGTTCGGTACACTTACAGTACGCTTACACGAGCGGTAACAGCGTTAAACCGCAAAGCCACACTTACTGCCGAGCAGGCAGTTCATGATTTAGATTCTTTAAGATTTTATCGTTGGTACGTTTGTCGCGATGACGTGCCGGCGCGTTCGTCGGTAGCCGTCATCACGCTCCCGTGTATTTCCGTGCAGGCATCATCGCACTCGCGCCGAAGTCATAGTAATCACTTCATCCATGGTCTACTGTCAATTCTCTAATCGTAAAGGCGCAAAATCGGAAGTTCTTCACAGTAACATACATGACCGAATATTCACAAAGATCGAATATTCGAGTTAGTTCGAATGTTCGAATTTTTCGAATATGTGGTTGTCGAATCGAATACGAATATTACGAATGCAATATTCGACGAATATTCGAAACTTTCGAATATTCGCACACCCCTACTTATTAGACATTGTGAGCTACAGTTTTTGCCTTAAAATCTTCTGGGGCAGATTTAAAGTGGATGTTTTCAATGGGGGGATGATGTGTATTCGACGCGTTCACGGCGTCTCAAGCGCCATGAAGTCAAGTGCAGCTGCTGTTGGAACCATTACTGGAGTCGTGATTCGGGTTGGGCCTGCGTAGGATGACCGACCAGGTTTGAGTTATCTGCGGGAGGCTAGTTTCAGGGTCGAAATAATGAAAGCTGGTCCCACAAAAATTTATGGGCACTGGCTGAGACCTTCAGATAAGGTTCCGTAGTCGCAATAATGGAAGTCTACTGTGGGCAGTGCAGTGCCCGGGGAAGTAGCTTGGTTCATACCTTGACGAGTTGCAGGTACTTCCTTGTTTCTTCAAGACAGCGGCAGTTGATGGAGCTGCATGAGAGTGAAATTTTAAAAATTCATGTTTTCTTTATTGCTAGGGATGATGGCAAGGATGGTCTCAAGTCATACACAGATCCCGGCTACTTCTTTGAGCTCTGGAGGCGGGAAATGCTCAAGGACACTGAAAGGATAATGCTTGATAGAGGCAAAAAAGTGAGTGCTTTGTCATGGAAAGTTTTTCTCTTTGTGTGATTTGAGAGTGATACCGTGTTAATATCGTTTGATCAGAGGGTAACAAAAAGACGAGAGGGATTTTTGCAGACATCGTTGCATTAGTCTCCTTGCAACACCCAACTAACAGCAGTGCGGAAGAGCTTTGTTTTTTTCTCAATAAGAGTGCTATATAGGAGGCTTTTGAAATGTTGCAGGTGTACATATGAATGCAAAAATTGTGAGTCTTAACGTTGATTGGAACGGCATGTTGTGTTGGCTGGGCAAGTGTGCACAGCAAAGCTAGCATGAAGCCTTCTATTACGAGTGTAATCCAGCAGAGCTGTTATATGAAACTATTAAATGAAAATAGCATCTAGAGGAGAGTTACACAATTTGCAAATTCCTAATTGTGAACTCGTGAGGGAGGGCAGACAATTAATATTAAGCAAGATGTGTTTGGGTATGGGAAATGTTCATCTGCATATGTGATGTGGACAAAGATTATGTGTGAGCAGTCAGAAAAGGTGCTAGGTGCTGGAACTGGACAAATTCTAGTGACTGTGATTACTGTTGTAGTGTGGTAGGTAGTCGCCACTTGTGCTTCTTATTTTTAAATTTACATTTTCTAATGAAAAAGGTTGCATTAAATATAATTAAATCATGCCGTAGAATCTCGGTGATTCAAATCTCAAGGGGGAGTGAAAATATTCGTATCACCAAAAAATTAGCAAAATCCATTCTCATATCGCAGTATACGCACACAATGTTTATTTCCTTCGAAAGAACTCTCGTGTGTCTTTCTGGGACATGCGAACGGGCCAATAAAAAATGGTGCAGCTGGCTGTCGCGGGCACGCGCATCAAAGCTTCGCGTGAAAGCTAGGTGTCAAAGGCTTTACCACAATCATAAGCGAAGAACGACAGGAACGCCGAAATGCTTCATGCCTTATATGAATATTGTCTTTATTGCTGCGTTATTCTCGTGCCTTCGGAGCTGCGTAGTCTCTGTCAATGATTGTGTTGATAGCGACCACGGTTTCTTTGTACGTGGTGGTTGCAGCAAACAGTAGTTCTGTTTTCAATCTGTGTGGGCTGGCTTTGCACGCCTTCAAAACTATATCATTCTTTGCTATCTACGATCGCATCTGCAGCGCTTGCGGAAAGCAGCCTTGCGTTGACTTATGAGGGTTGGATGCACGTGCGCTTTTGAAGTTCCGTCAATTTCGTCATCACTGTACATGATCTCGTCGACAGCAAATGTGGTTTCATGTGCTGTGGTTGCGGTAAACCAGAGTTCCGTTTTCAATCCGTGTGCGTGGGCCGTGCACTTGCCTTCAGAACTACATAGTTGCAATTTTGTACATCGTGGTTGCAGCAAGCAGAATTGCTTTGACTCAGTGAGCATTGGACGTGCATGTATTTTTGGAGTTTCATCATCGCCATATATGATCGCGTTAATAGTGACCACAGTTTCATAGCTGTTGTGGCAAATGATAAACGATAACCACAGTTCTGACTGTGTGTTCGCTGGCTTCATATGTACTTCCGAAACTTCTGAAGCACACTCCTGGCCGTCGCTCGACGGTTTCGGTACCAAAGTTCGTATCGCCCATCACGACACGGAAAAGTGTTCGTAACATCCAAATATTGTCCCCTTGAACACAATGGAATTTGGCTGAGGCAATTTGCAAGTTCGTATAAGCTAGATTATACTGTATTGGCATGGTACGAGCAGTAACTTACAAGCACAGTCTGCACTCTGTATTCTCTATAACCTCGGCGCTTGCCACTGTTGTATAGCACCACACTTTGCAGCATTGCTTTTTAAAGTGTGAAATTACTACTACAACGGTCACCTCACTGGCTGTTGATTTGGACACAATGAGGGCCTACTGAAAATTGCAATAATCTGATGTTTGAAACGCATTTGCTAGAAAATAAGCGACTTTTTCGCTAGTGTATTCAGCGGCTTGCAAGTATGTTGCTGTGTGCACAGATATTTTCCTATGACTTGAACAGTCCATATCTAGGCAACTTTCTTCTCGTCCGTATCGAGGAAGTACAGTCAATACATGAACCTGTGGTACAGGTTGAGAAGCGGCAACATGTCTTGCTCGACAGTGTTTTTGTGTTGAGTTAGCATTGCCCATGGGCGACAAGATTGCTTCCAAACGCTCTCGCCGCATCACCAAAGAACGCACAACGGGGCTCTGTGGTTAGATGTTTGCAAGTTTCTGCTCAACAGTCATCAAGCAATATTTCTCGCACATGGATGTCACCCTTTGTTGGCACCACTCTAGGCTGCTTGACAGTTCTAAGCAACAAAAATTTGTTGACTGGGACATTTTAGTGCAACAAACAAACATGGGACGTGCAGTACTGGTGTCGCTAACGAGACGCAACCCATACGGCAGTTAGTGGCTTGTCTTGTCTCGTGGCTTGTTTATGGCTGACATCCATTGAAATGACCTGGTTCAGCTAGTAGTGGCTTCCAAGTAGCTGCCAGAGGTGTGGCTGACAACACATCATAACAAAACCACTAGTCTTTTTCCTTGACCCAGTAGTTGAACTAGCACGCAGTTATGCCAGCCGAGACGGGCCACGCCCAGACGGGCCAAATCATTCATATCTGCTTTCCCACGACTGTCACATTATATCCCTCAGTATAAGGTCGCTTAAATGGTGGTATGACAATTTTCATTAGACATTAGCGCTCTAACAAACTGTAGCGAACACTACTGGGTGTATGTGTGCATCTGTGTGTGCATGTGTGATGAGAAGAGAGCTTCACATTTCTAGCAACTAATTCTCTGCTTGTACGCCTAAAACGGTCAGGCTCAGTGTAATTTTGTGTCGGACTAAAATCTGTTATTTGTTATAAATGCTTTGCTTGCTTCATGTACTCAACACTGCGTTTTCTCATTTCTTTTTCTGCTACGCTTTTATCTCTGGCTTGGCCTTCCGCTTGTCCTCTCAGCTGGTGCATTCCAAGGATGGAGCTGAGGTAAGTGTGAATCGCTGTGTGTCGTTTTCGGCACGTTGCTTTTGCAGCGCTAACCTTTCACATCTGTGTCTGAGCTTTAAATTTGTGGTGTGATTTTCTTTTCAAATAAAGTAGGCAATGGTATAAAGACTAGCAATAGGGACACTCCTCTTACTAGTTGCATTTGTGACTAAATAAAATTCTCACATATAAAAGACTGGGATTTGTGACTCGTAAAGCTATGTAACGTTAGTTACATACAGTAGAATCTCGTTAATTCGGCCCCCGTTAATTCGGAAATTCGGATAATTCGTCATTCCCACACCCTCCCTTCAAAAATGCTCATAGCCCTATGGCAAAAAACATTCACTAATTCGACGCAAAATTGCACGCGCACTGGTTAATTCGGACTGGAGGCAAGCCAAAGACTGCGAAACTGAAACTGAAACTGCGTCTCGGAGGCCATAATATTTATCGCATTGCATTTTCTCGGACTCGCGGCGCGGTCCCGGCGAAACTGTGTATACTTCAATGGTGTCAGATGCTCATTAATTCAGAGGGATTTAGCCGTGCACCGGTTAACTTCATGCTTAGAATCGCGCGATCTCGGCGGCTTGGAGGCGCAAGCCCTGCTTGCCGTAACCGACGGCGGAACCGGAGTTTTGGAGAAACCGAAACCGAACAAACTGCAGCAGAATATGATGATGATAGTGAATGAGGGGGAAGTGGCTAGGTGGCGCTAGTCACCACCTGGCGGAAGCGCTTGGGCCGCCGGCGCATCCATTGTCTATTAAAAGCGCAATGGCAGCACGCACGGACGGGAGTACGGTTTACCGCGGTGTACTGGGTTTACGCTGCTGGTTTCTTTGTGTTGTGACTTCGCGCGTAGCATGCGAGCTCGTGCACGTTACGTTCTCCGGCTGTGCTTGTGCACGTTGCCACCGCCGTCGCGCTTCACAATGATGGCGACCGTGACCGGAGCGAAGCGGCCACAGCAGCCAGCGACAGCGAGCGTGCGCACCACCGCCTGATGGGGTTGAAGAAAATCGTTCTAGCACAAATTCCGACGACGAGGCGGACAAAAATAACGCAGTTTTTCATGAAATAAAGGTTTGTCTGTGCCGAGTACATTTTCCTTTTGTTTTCGTGGTTTATTCGATAATCTGGAATTCGGTTAACTCGGACATTTTCTCCGGTCCCGTGAGATCCGGGTTAACGAGCTTTTACTGTACTAAAGGCACTCAAAGACGGCGCTTCCAGAGAAGAGGTGATGCGTCAGTTCGACGTAAAAAGGAGCACGCCATCGACGTACGTGAAAAACGAGGCTCAAATAATGGAAGCGTTTGAGGGCGAGAAATTTCACGCCGGACGAAAGCGATTATGTACTGCAGCCCGCAAAAGAAGCCGTGGACGCTCTCGTCGTTCTAGAGGAGCTTTGTTACGATGTCCCAGGCAATAGTCTTGCGCTAGAGGGTTTGTCACATGCCCGCAAACTAGTCCTTGCCGCCCAGCTGTCCACAAAAAAAAAAACAAGCATCACGGACTACTTCTCAAAATAAAGGTATGCGATAAAGGAATTGAAAATGTGCGTTTTTGTTATGCATTCGTTAATTCGACATTCGGATAATTCGGACATTTTTTTCACTCCCTTGAGATCCGAATTAACGAGGTTTTACTGTACATCCAAATTGCAAAAAGTTGTCTAGTTATTGCATCAAGGGCATTACAGACTTTAAATGGGCCCGGCAACACTTTTCCAAGTAATTGTGGAATCGCTTCATTAAAAGAGTTTTATTGCCGCGCAAATTCACTGCTGCAAAAATTTTTAGAATCCGTCAAGTACGAGCAGAGTTATAGGGATTTGTCGCACACTTTAAGAGCCTTCTTTCTCTTTTCGTACCAGCAAGGGTGCTGAAAGCGACGCAAGGGGGGCAATGACAAGGGTGAAAGAAAATGCGTCTGTTTATCAGCAAACATCATGGCCTTCAGCGCTTTCTTTTTTTTTTCTTCAAATGCACGGCTTACCTTCAGTTGATCGCAAGTGAGCGCCCGTGTACGTCGTATCATCTCGCGGCATTCACGATAACGCTGCTGCTCACGATGCTCAAATCAGCCAATGGCCGTGGACTATGGGTTCATGGCATCATTTGTCTAGAGAAGAGGGAACGATTTCTAGCAAAATTTGAGAAATAATTGTAAATACCGAGCCACGTGCTGCTCTATAATGTTTGGCTCACGTTCTCGGGAGCATTGACTACCGATAAACAGCGTCTTCTGACCAGGCTGAAAAAGAATTAGTGCAGCTTGCACTGAGTCATTCATGCCAGGCTGGGTCGCAGCAGAGCTGGTGGGCACCTTGCTGGTCCTGACTTGGATAGGTTTTTACCCTCTTACCTGTCTCCCACCCATTGCTATACTACATTATACATGGCTAAGCTTGCTTTCTTTATTTGTTTATTTTTTCAGTCTGTGTCTATCTCATTCTCTGTATGTCTGTTTCTGTGTCTTTCTATTTTTTCTGGTTTTCTTTCCTTTCTTTCTCTCTTTTCTCATTTTCTTTCATTGTCTTTCTTTCTCGCTCTCTCTGTAATTGCTCTCTCGCCTTCTATATTTTTTCAGTCTTTGTTCCCTTTCTTTCTCTTTCTATCGAGATATACAGTTAAACCTGGATATAACGAAATTGACAAATTCTCGAAAAAATTCGTTACAAACAGGTTTTCATTATATCCAGTTTCAGCACGAAAATTCGAAAAGGACACGCACAAATTAAACAAGGGGAACTGAAGGCAGAGCTAACCCAAAACACTTATTTAGCAGCACAAAACTGCGATAACATGTTATTGCGATAACAATTATATAGACACTCTCGACTGGTTTTCGCCGTCGCCGCCATGTTTCGTATAAAGTCCAAATTGATAGCAAGCCCCCGCGCATCGTAAATTTTACGCATGGGTAAAAGCGCGTGAGTGGGGGGTCTCTATCCATCTCTATCGCCCCGAGGCCGCACGCGATAAGATCCCCCCCGCGTATTAGACCTGTCGTTGAATGCTCAAGCAAAGAGGAAACACCCCGCCCGTCTTGAACGAGCATGAAAAGACGCGGAGGGGTCGGGGGATCGCCTCGAGCAGCAACAGTGAACTTTGATTTTAATGATCGCAGGCGTGCACGCTATCTGGGCAAGCATCAACGCTCGGCCCGTATACCTTTCCACATTCTGCGCTCTCAACGCGAAGAGACTGAAAATAGCACTTCTGCCTGGAGCGGCCGTATATTCTTACACCCGCGTTTTGTAGGGTTACGCGATATCGGATCCAAAAGAGTAGGTAGCCAGCCTTACTTCGTATAACATTACAATTTGTTGCTTTCGCATTCATTGCATGGCATTCAACGCGTCATCGTGTTGAATGCAAGGCGACCTCCGAACCTAATCGCGAGTGCCGATTAATTAGGTTCGGAGGTCGACTCGTCGCGCGCTTTGCAGTCTTGCGCCGCGCCGCGAGTGTGTAGCGAACTCGCGGCGCGGCGCATGACTGCAAACCGCGCGACGAGTCGACCTCCGTAGATCCGTCGTCACCGCGGTCTCGGACAGTTTACACCAGTGCCTAATCTGACATCTCGGTAGTGACGACACGGTTGTCCGCTTTAAAAACCGCGAAGCTGATCGTCGTCGGGGGCCACTCCATGCGCGCGCCGCGCAGTGAGACCATGCACGCGTGCACGACGTCGCAAACGAAGAGCGAACGACATGTATACCGCGGAATACAATTCGGAAAGGCGCTCTCCATATGCTCCGTGGCCTCACATATGCGACGCGAACTTCAAGCGTACCGACATGGAGCAAGATTTTTTTTTATGTGTTACTCTAACGAAGCGCAGTTCAGAGACTTCTGCAGCAATCGAAGAGTGGCGCTGCCAACCGCTAGTCGTTTTCTTTTTTTTTTTTTGTTTGAAGGGAGGGGGAGGGCACATGCGTGCATTCGCCCGCGGCGGCAAGAACGCGGGACAGCGGCAACGCCGGCTCGAGGTGTGCCGGCCCGCCTGAGCGCCTCGCAGTCACCGGGGCTCTGAGCGCGCCGTGCGCGACGCCGCCGAGCGCGCTTCATCGGCGGCGAGGCCACCGCGGAAGATGCATGCTCGTGCCAAAATGGCAAAATCCGGGGCAAAATTTTTAGGTTGTCGGTGGCGAAAATTCGTTATATCAAGGGTGTTTCCCGCTGCCACTTCGTTAGATAGAGGTCGCAAATACATGTGTTTCTCTGGGGTAATGGCGGGGAATAGAAAAACTTCGTTATATCGAGGAATTCGTTATATGGAGGTTCGTTATATCCAGGTTTAACTGTACACAAACCTCGACCATAACAGCTGCTGTAAAACTTGTGTAGCATATATTGAGATTTGCCACAGAAATTGGGCGAATCCCACTATTCACTACACACTGGTCCCCAAAAAATTAACAAGGGAACGTACGGGTGGCAAACACCAACTAGGGGCCGCACCTCGCGGTGATTGAGTGCTTACCAGTTCAGGATGATGATCATTTTCTAGCTGCAACACACGGCAAACCTCAACCATAACAGCTATGCTGTAAAATTGTTGCAGTGCCCCTTTACCACTGAGCCAGCAATTCTGTGGCAAGTGGCCATCGCACATTGCTTGCACTCATGACCAAAACACAATATGTCACGTTTTAGAAAGTACAAAGGTGTGCATACGGCATTTGGTTCGATGTACTGTTTCATCCAGAGGTTGTAGTTGGGGTACCTGAAGTACAGTGGAACCCTGATTGTATAGCATCGAGGGGACCACGCAATGCCGTCATATAATCCGGGCATCGTATAATGAAAAAACTACGAATATCAGCAGTGATGCTCAGTCTTTCCCAGAAAATGAGTACAAACCATCATGAGTAAGCCCATAGCCCTACCCTACTCTTCTCCAAGGAAGGTAGAATAAAATATTTTTTAATAAAGGCAGCTAAGCATTTAATTGAAGGAGGTGTGAGCGAATCTTTATTCTCAATTAAAAAAAAAATACAATGGAGTCCAACGTGTATCTTCTTTTCAATAAATCATGTCCAAAAATTTCCCGACAGTAAAAATGAAAATGTAATTGCATTGGCAACAGCCCCCCATCAGATGCAGTGTCATCGCCCTCACATAATGGCGACAAAGCACATTTTGTTGCGAGTTCGCGTAGGATGCTTTTCGTGCGCGACTGAGCAGTGTGTTTGGTGATATGCCGCTGTTTTTGTGAACGCTCACGTCAAGGGAAAGTTATTTTGCACGTTGAAGATAGCTGCGTTGCATCCTTTCTGCGTGCTCGAGGCTTGTGACTGAGTGCAGCAAACAAAGAGAAGTCTTCAGCTGTATGTTGATCGGGAAAGGTTTCCACGGGCCGAAAACGTGAAAATGTCCAGATGAGCTAGAGCTTGTCTAAATAACGTCCCTGTATGCGCATGTGATCGAGGCGTATCTGGGAGCGATCTTAAAGCCAGGAAAACTGGATCATAGAAGCGCATGAACTTCCACTAGAACAAATTTTCCATTCTAAGAAGGCATACTGTACCTGTATTGCTCTATTTTTTTCTAATCGTCAACCTAGTGGCACGTAAGTCTTCATTTTGCACTTGCGAAAAAATTGGGGGGCGTTAGATTCGAGTAAAAATGGTAATTTTTTTTTTCTTGGACTGTATTGGAGAGTCGTCGTACAATGTGGGGTTGGCGTAAAATTGTCATATAACTGGCGTTTTTATTACATTACCTCCATGGGGGGCTTTTCTGAGACCAAGCCGATTTGTCATAAAATGTGGGCTGTTGCAAATTTGGGGGACGTATAATCGAGGTTCCACTGTAGTTGTTCCGTATGTCATAAGAGCCTTGAAAATATTGCCCTGCGAAACTTGTGGAATGAGGCTTTTGTGAATATGTACTGCTTTCATAGCTTCTACACCATTGCCTGCTCTGTATGAAATGTTTACGTATACGTATGTTTGGGCTATGTTTAGTTTTTCGATTGATGTCAGAAGAGGGTATTTTCTTGGCACACCTACTGATTTGTAAATGTTCAGTAGCAAACGTTGGCCCTAAAAGTAATATTCGGTATCTTGAGCTGGAAGAGTACTTTTTTCTTCCTTCATTGCAAAATGTAGAAGCCATTTCGGGCTTGAGTACAGAATTATTATAGGAGAGGTGAGGTTTAACAGATATTTAATGAAAATGGACAACCGTCGCATCATGCAGCAGTGCGAATTTTTGGCTTTCAGCAAGTATTATCACCCAAAATCTTTGCGCCCTCTGCATGACCTTTGCATGTACCCCCCAGTAGTTGGTACCACTTCACCATTTAGTAACTCTGACAGTTCACAAAGCTTTTCAACCAAAGCCTCTTCCATGGCTGCATACTTGTCCACTTCTGCTGATGTATGTAACTTCATTTCATTTTTGCATGACAGTGAGACGGGCACTCCTTCCATGCTCTAGCATATCTGCTAACAGATCTTGTCAATAAGTATTCATCGCCTGCATTGAACAATGCACAACTCTTGCTTGGCTTTCCAGAAAGTGTTCATCTACCCAACTTTATTTTGTCATATCTACTTCACTTCAGCTAAAAATGATACCGCTCACGCTAGTCCATCTTTGAAAGTGAGTGACTGAGACTATAACTACAGCTAGCCGCTGGCATTAGGCTCAAAATATTTTGGAGATGGTTCCACTGGCTGCAAACACTGCTTGCTTCCGCTGTTCTCACAGTCTGTTTTGTTTTCCTATCCCCCCCCACAGCCCAACCGTGTTCGGCCAGAAGGAAAGAAGCACAAGAAGGTGCGGCAACCGCACAACACAAGGGAACGCTACCGCCAGCTGGCCACAACGCAAGAGTTTCTGGACCACACGCCCATCTACGGTACCACCACTCCGTACAACAACGTCAGGGCACCCGCACCGGGAGCACCCCTGCCTCACGTTCCCCTGCAGCAGCAGCCACAGGTACCGCCCGCCACGCTACCCGACGGTCCCGTGCGCCCGAGCAGCCTCGAGCTCGCCCCCGGTGCCCACTACCCACCTCCTCCGCCCGCCTACTCAGAGCACGTCCCACCTCAGTCGCCGAACCACTACCCGCCTCCGCCCCCCTTACGTGGAGCAGCAGCCCCAAGCTTCGCCGGCCAACGGGAATGGAACGCCATCGCGCAGGCCTCGTCCCAGCCAGCCACCTCCAGCCCCGCCCACGACAGGCTCCATCTCCAGTGGGACCTCTTCGCCGAGCATCACGGGAGGCACTCCGTCGAGCGGTGCCAGTCGTCATCGGACGACCAGCCAGAGAGAAACCCTTCCGCCACCGCCTCCGCCTCCGGAAGCTGGGGGGCCCCGTCGTGCCCTGCGTCGTGGATGCGCCTCCGCCTCCGGTGCACCAGGCGAGCGTGGACAACGGAGGCGCGGACATCATGGAACTGCCCCCGCCGCCGCCTGCACCCGATGCTGCGATGGACTCTGCAGTGGGGGGCCGGCATTGCCGCGGCTCCACCTCCTCCGCCGCCGCCTCTGCCTCCTGCCAATGGGATGACTGTGGCTCCCCGGCAATGGTCAACGGCGGCCTGTCCAATGGTATGTTGGCAGAGTCCGAGAGCTCTGGCTCGAGCAAAGGAGGAGGTGTACAGAAGGAAGAAAGGGCAGCCCCTGCCCCCGTGAAAGGAACAACCCCGGCACCGCCAACAGATGCTCGAAGCGACCTCTTGGCTGCAATTAGAGAGGGTGAGCGATTGATGGCATGTGCTTCTTACATTCTCTTAAACCTTTTCTTGTGTACTCGATGACAACTTTTCTTGACAGCACTGTGGAAGCTACAGAGCCGAAATGCGTGCCTGCTAGCGGCAAAAAATAGTACTTAAGTTTACTGATAATTTTATCATTGGCCTTGCTGAAGTAAATGCTGCTTTATTTAATATGAGACTCAAACAGTTGCGGGAGGTCGTAGGTAAAATATAGTTATTGTTCACTTTGCAGGAATACCTTCTTTTTCTTTCGATTTCTTAGACAGCACCACCTTCTCCAAAAGCACACCCGTTTTGTAAGTGTGCGGCCGCAAACGTGCTGTTTAGTTCTTCAAGAAAAGGATACTCCTAATGTGACACTAAAATGTACACTGAACCATTGAAATGTTTCTCCCATTTACATTTCCGGGAAAATAATTTTCTAAACGTTTTAATGATGCGAGCGAGCAATACCGAGATCAGCTACAAGCTGCCGTACTACTTGCGGAGCAACTCGAATGTGCGGAAGCCCCGCCTCCATAGCCTTCGCTCCATGTCAAGATAAGTTGTCGCCAAGTATAGACATTGCTCGTGATGAGTGGGTCCTAGTAAGAATACAGCACGAGATTTTTTTTTTAAATAATAGGACTGGTTTGATTAAAATGCTGTTATTTTGTATTATGTTGCTTAAATGCTTCGGGTAATGTGTAAGTTGAACCGCATACGGTTAAGTGTGAACATACGGGAGTGATATCCTTAGTTATTGTCCGTACCAACACTTGCAACAATCCACTGACTTTTCTCTGCAAGCGTATGCTGTCTTGTGATGCATGTGTCAAACTTTTTCTCCTTCCGTCTGCCCTCTTCCAGGCATCAAGCTACGGCGAGTAGAAGACTTCAAGCAGAAGCAGGTGGAGAAAGCGGCGCAACCTCATGATGTGGCTTCTATATTGGCCAGGAGGGTGGCCATTGAAGTGTCTGACTCCGAGTCCGGTTCTGACAGCGAATATGATAGTGACTGGGACAATGAAACAGAATGCTGAGGGCACAGTGAAGGTAAATACACGTGTTGTTCTTTGTGGCTCACTTTGCATGAAAACCTATAAATTGAAGCTTCTTTAGCAAACCTTCTCAGACTGTTCTGACAGTGGTTGTTGCTTCTGCTGTCTTTACGACTGGCTGAAAATAATGGAATTGCATGTCTGATTATGGGATTGAGCTTCCATCATGCAGTGTCACAGTTGCACAGCTGCACACATCATGTAGCTCTAGTGCGCTGTAGTACAATGCACGCTAAAGTGCACATACAAGCCAGTGCACATTAGGTGCACATGCTCTCGTGCCAGAGTTTTGGAGTCGTTTCGTTACTTTGAGGCTGCAGCCATTACATTTTTGCTTTTATATAGTACATTGACTATCGGTTGAATCCCTGAATTGACATCTCTTGAATGGCCCCTCACTAGGCACATTGCTAATTTTGCTTGCACTAGAAGTTGTCTGGTGTGATTAATACTTTGAGTGTCAAATTTTTCTGAGAGAAACTTTCCCAGATGGTCGAATTACTTTATTGCGGTTTTTGAATGTATGGAATGTGTATGTAAAGCCGGGAAAAAGTGTAAAAAAAAAAATGGACAGTTTTTTGGTGTCAGCATTACTCAGAACTGCAAAACGTTCTATAGTATTTCAGAGCGTGGTATTCCTTGAAAGACTGGTCTACGCACAGTGCCTTATTGCCTTCTGCACACATAATGCACGTCTGCATTCTCATCTTGGAGCGATGAGGTGTACTGGCAAGCACACGGCATCTTCTCTGCGTGTGGCTGCCTTGGGCAGAGTAAACTCTGTAATCAAGGAGAACGAGAATACTTTGCGAGTGTCGGAGATAAACAAGCTATGAGTACCACCAATAAAGATGTAAATCAACTTCCACCATCCCTGCAAGTGTGTGGTGATAGAGATAAAAATCAAGTTTCGCGCGCCTCCGTTGCGATCATGCGGCGATACCGAAACCACAAAAAGGTATCGCCCATCGGCGTTGCCACAGACCGTGCGACACGCTGACGCTAGAAATCAGTTCTGTTTATCTCCGTAAGAAGACTGCACGATCATTTCCAACACCTCTTGTAAGTCCTAGGAGGTGGCAGCACCTCCCAGTGAGCATGCATCGTCATTACGGTGCGAAATTTCAAGCGGAGGGTCGGAAACGTACCCGTATGGCAAGAGCACTGCGAGACAGAAAACCGCCGCTGTACATGTACGGCAAAAACACTTGAGGGGGGTTAATAAAGTGTTCTACCGAAATAATTTTTAAAGTGGTGCGGTATTAGAGGAGTAGGAAGAAATTGTACTATCCTGTCACCATTCTGCCAGAAGGGGAGAGTCACTGTCGGCAACAATACTCTTTTTACCCCCAGATAGCTTGAGCGAAGCGGAATACTGCCCCTGCATTCTCCCACTTGCGGAGACCGAGGGAGTGCGTCAGATACTCTGACGAGCGCTACCTCCTTTCTTATTTTCCTTTTTTATTTTGTGGTTGCATCTTCCGTTGCGGCACAACATGCTGGTCATTAGACTGTGCTCAATGTCACCCTAAGCTGTTCCTGTAGTGTAGGGTGCATGTGCATGCGACATCCATCACTCTCCCCCTTGGAAGTGTGGCGTCCTCAAAAGTAATGTTGCCCAATTTTCCGTTGAAAGATTCGACTGCTCTTGCACTATGCAGCTGTTTTGTTCAGTAAGACCTCGTTAATTTAAAGTCACTGGGACTGCAAAAAAAATCTTTGAATTAAGCAGGCTTTTGAATTCTAAACATACAAAAAGCTGGACGCAAGGAACTTTGAATTGTTGAAAGTAATCGAAGGTGTTTGTTTTCCATGTCTGCTAGCTTATGGCTTCAAGGGTTATGTTTTCAAGCAAGTACCCCATCCAGATTTTGCTGCAAACTTGGGGAATTTTCGGCCCTTTAGAACCATAAGGCAGCGCTACGTACCGATGTTGATTCATAGGTGAAGCACGTCAACCTCATTGCTGTCACCGAAAAAAGAAAAGGGAAAAGAAAAAAAAAGGCTCATGATCAACTGCAATGCGCACCTGTGGCGAAGAAGACGTGCTTCACTGCAAGACAGTGGTGACACACAGGCAGCATGTGACATGCTCCTCGCAGTGTCAGTGTGTCGTGATACGGCCATTCACCCATTCGTTCTGGGAAAATGATAGTGGCCAGTCTGAAGGAATTCGCTATGTGTTCTGACTGGAAAACATGATCATTGAAGTTTTCTATCGCAGTTTTCGGAGTGAGTGTTGCAGGCAAGATCTCTGCCGGCACTGTAAGTGCACAAATTGCTGGAGCAACCCACCAATCGGAGGTTCACATACATCGTGAATTACGTCACACCATTCTTTATTTTTTTCTTAATTTTCCCAGAAAGAATAGGTGAATCACGACTGCCCGATGTTGCGAGCAGCATGCACGCATGCAGTGAAACACGTCTTTTATTTTTACGCTGGCAGCAGCGAGGCTAGGGTGCTTGCCCTATCATTCATTAACATCGTTACGTCGCATTGCTTTAAGGGGTGTGAGCCCCTTAAAGTTGTCATTTTTGTGGATTTGTGGCAAAATCGGGATCGAGAATTGCCATAAACACCGATAGTCACCGGAATAATTGAGCTGACGCTGACTGCCGCTTCAAATTATCCACTGATATTTACGTTACAAAATACAGGACTACAGAAATTCAATTTAAGTGGCGTTTTGAAATAACAGTTTGAATTAATGAGGTCTTACTGTACCTCACAGACGCCATTGCCACTGAGTGATCTATGCACTGCACAGGTTTCTTTACAAGGCCCAAGCCTCCTTTGAGGGAAGACGTGGCACTTTAAAACTTTTTAAAATTCTTGACAAACTTGCAGAGTTTTATGTATATTAGTGTGCTGATTTGAAATATGCAATTTTTTTTTCTATAAGTAGTTTCCAAGATGTCACAAACGGTTTCTTTGCATAAGGTCTAATTAGCTAATTAGCCACAACCTGCACAGCAATTTACAACGTGCAGAATCCATTGAGGATGTATGTGATGTGTTGTAAAGTATAAATGATTGCTTTAGGAGATTTCCAAGCAATGTTGTGGGCTGTTGAATCTGACTTGAAAAATCTCCTCATCTATACTTGAAGCAAAAGCTCTATTTAGAACATTTTCTCGTGAATGTATTATAAGAAAATTTACCTTACGATTCATCTCATCTATTTATCTTGGAAGCAACAACAACAACAACAACTACAACAAAAAAAAAAGGTCAGGTAGAAGAAAGGATATGGTTCCTCCATCACAGAAAGGGCACGAAAAACCGTTCACTGTTTGCTCTCAACTTAGAGGGCAGGGTTCATGGTCTTGGTTTTTTTTTTAGTAATGGTGAATTCCAGTGGCAAATTCGGAGGGACCGACAAACATTGAACCGGAGCACTCCACTCCAGCAAAGGGCAGCCGAAGGAAATCTGCCAACGAAACACAGGCGCTCCTTCTAGTGCACATCCGCTTCCGGAAGTGCGCAACATTCCTTGCGTAAGCGCAAGTTGACGCTGCGATGCACCACTCATTATTGCTTCCGAGCCATGACTCGTTTTCATGGACACACGCAGAGATAATGGGCGCTCTAGGGCTGCGCGTTGCGTCGGTCACACGCGGGGCGCTTGCGTCTTCCAGCCAAATCCACCGCTTTTCGCAGAGCTGAGAGAGCAACTCCATGGAGTGGATCTGGTGGTGTAGCTGCTCTGGATGTGCCAATGATATATACTGGGAGCACTCTCCATCTGCCAGTATAACAGACTTACTCCGCATGGAGCAAGGAAACTGCTACCAAAAGTGCTCGATGAATCTGCCATTGGAATTCCCCATAACATGATGATGGAAGGATGGTATTCACCTAAGAAAATTTGTAAATAGGTGTGCAATGATGTCAACAAGAGATGGTCAGCGAAAACTCGATTTTCTTGGCCGATTTTCAGTCCTTTAGTGCCACGTCCCCCCCTTAATCAAGGTGTGCCATTTTGTCTTGCCTGTATACCCAAGATTCGCTTATGCTGAATCTCATTGCGCGTAGGGGGGGTATCCGTACGATTTTTCACAATGTGTAATTTTTCGTGCAGATAAGGCTAGGTGGCCGGCTGCTAGCAGAATGCTTTGCAAGACATTAAGTCTGTGTACGTAACCCCTTCCCACTCTCTTGTTTTTCAGCTCGTCCGTCATCGATGTTGCGATAAGTTCGCTCGTTGCAGCCAGCCGTGGACGACGGGGAGAGGGAATGCTGCCTGTGCATTTGCTAGTCTGGTGTGGCCACAAGTCTTTCCTGAGGTGCGCGTGCTGCTCCGAAAGCTGCTCAGGTTGACGAGTGTGGAAGATAACTCACTTCAGTATTCTTAATGTCCACTGCCTGGTGCTGGCAGTGGTTGTCACTTTGCAAAGCCCAGTGCATTATTGGGTCGTAAGTGCTTTTTCTTTTCGAAAAGGGGCTGGGTGGGTGGGTGGTGTAGCGCAGAACAATGAAGGAAAGCAATCGCATTCCAAAATATCTTTTACTCCCAGATACGGAAGATACAGTGGCTCATTGGCGAGAGCTTCTGTGCAGCCTTTATTACAATGCTCTTCTCATGGTAGCCCACCCCTCCAAGCTACGACAAAGAAGCTGCAATATGTGTTTGTGCGAGAATGTCTCATTCCGTTGAGGGCATATGTTAGCGTTTTTATGGTTTCCACTTCTCAGTAGCACTTTTTAGAGGTGTAGTATGGAAAGTATGTTGAAGAGTAAGTGAAAGTGATTGTTTGCGTAATCGAGCATCTTTTAAAATGTTTAGTGGTGCAAGGAATCATCTGCCTTTCTTTCTCTCTCTCTCTCTCTCATGCTGCGACGTTGAAAAAGTTGCTGTTTTGATTTTAAGTTCGCTGCGATTTTAAGTTGTGACATTACCTCTCCTTAATGCCAAAGATAGGTTGATGCTGCCATCTTTTTATGCTTGTTCTTTTAGCTTGGGTTTCATTGTTTACTGCCACTTAAACCATCAACCACATGCCACAAGTTGCTTTTGCCTTGGCGACAATGGTACCTTGTGTTAACTACATAGCACTGCTTTGCTATGTGCAAAGTTGCATTGACATGTCAGTATGCTGTCTTTATCGCATCCCCTTTTGCTAATTGGAACATATTTTTGTGTTCGACTGTCTGGCCTGCTTAAAAGTGTTTTCCGAAGCGAGTTTTCTGTTCACTGAAAACATGGAAATGGCAACTGTAGTCTCAGTAGTTGCACGGCAGGGATGTGGTGCTGCGTTTTCAAACACTGTGTTTGTTCCCTTGTGTGAAAGCATTTGGAGCTTCGTTTTGTGTCTGGATTCTGTAGGGATGGTGGCAGGCAGACACAGAGTTGCAGTACGTGGGAGTAGAGCTACGGCGTAGCTTAGATGCTTGCTCGCGAAGTAATGTCACTAGGTTGAAAAGCAGAAGCTGCCGTTTATGCTCGACCTATCACTTTGCTACAGTTGAGCAACTGATTTGCTCTCAACTGCTTTCAGATTTGTCCTTTTCATCTTTCTGTTGTGAATGGTGCATAAGTTTTGTTGTGCGGTTTTAGTTTATTGGCATATTTTGCATGACAAAGGATACTGTGTTGGGCTGCATCTCGGCATGCACATGGGTGTCCGAAAAGTTAGTTCGCAGGTGTATTTAATTTGTTCAAGACAAGAGTAAGTAACTACCATCGATCAAATGTGTTCATTTTGCAAAAAGAATAACTTTAATACACTGGATTGAAGCATGCCAATCACACATTGTCATTATCATTAATCACTGGTGGGGTGCAGAGCTCAACTCTTCTAAGCCTGAAAAGTGTTGTGATCTCTGGTAATTCATTTTTTTTTTTCTTCTGGTGCTCGAGATGTCGGACTTAAGCATAGCCCTGCTCCATTTTGGTCGCTTAATGCGAAAATTCCGGACATGTGGACATCCATAACAAAAAAATAAGTGCTTGTGACTAGCTTTTGAGCAAATTGTCATGGGTGTGATATGCTAGAAGTAGTGGTGAAAAGTTAGGTGAATGTTTGGAGCAGTAAATGTCAGTCTATTCATAGTGTCGGGCTCGCAGAGAATGGGAGCGTTGTCCAAGTTGGATTTAACTGGCTTTTGTGCGAACTTTTACATCCAATTTGCACCACTACTGTTACTGGTGAGCTTTTGCGACGCAACCGAGGAGTAAGGAAATGGCAAAATTTGGCAGGCTTCTACATGCGCACTGTGCAGCACCACAATATGTTGTAGGCATTTCGAGAAGTCCACTTTCAGTGTGTCGTGTGAAGGCAAAAGTTTAGCTTCTTTTACGTGGATGCTGGGTGTTCGAGCCTTAGTCGTACACTGGATTCATAGTTGTTTTGAAAATAGCTTGAGGTGTGCACAGGCTGTAGGCAGAACTAGGAAATAAAAATGCTTTTGTTTTATTCTGTTGGCAAGTATATTATCGATTAGTGAAGCTTGCTTCACAACATTGACTTGTGTGTCGATTCTATGTGGGCAATAGCACCGCAGAGGGCACCCTTTTAGTTGATAGTTGGCATTTATGTTGCCTTGATCTCTTCTCTTGTTTTCATGTTTCCACGCCTTACTTTTTCTTATGGTGATTTCTTACCAACTAGCTCAGCTTTCAGTCGTTCTAAGCACCACAAGACCAGTGTGACGTGTATAGTGGTATTCTCCCTGGGCTGCACTGTCCAATCTTGCCATTCTCGACTGGCTGTTAGGTGACGTGTTGATTGCATTGTTTCTCGTGTATTTTGAGCATTGCACACATTCGCTTCGTGTGGGGTATCTTTAGTTTTCTTCTTTTAAACGGCAGTTTGCAATACCCTGTGCCAAACGAAAGCCCCAGTGCAGGGCGTGCAAGTGTTCTATGCCAAACCTTTCTTGATTTTATCATTTTATTCACATACCTCAGTATGTTTGTCCAAATGCACCTTGTTGTAATTCATTCACGTTTTCTTTCATTCCTTACTTCACCTGTTGCCAATTCAACACTGTGGGTTCACGCTAAAGCCTGTTTCAGGTGGTATGAATTGCCTGCGGTAGTGGCCTCGGTAGTTGCGGAAGCTTGCTTTCCTCAGCTGCGGCCGTTGCAGACTGCAAAACGTTTCACTTACTGCTGTGTAGAATGGTATTAGGTGCAGCAGCAGTGAATGCATGCTTGAAGTTGTTTCATGAAAAGGAAAGAAAAAAGCTCTATGCTTAGCTGAACTTTTTGTAAGAGCAGTTAGCTTATTGTATTGTTTGAAACATGCTTTAGCCAAGTCCTGTATGTGTTGATGCACAAAATTGCTGGCGTGTGCACTTAAGAAAGCAGCTTAAAAAAAAAGGAACTTGTAGGAAATGGTTCTTTACTCTTCCCGCAGCTGGCTATCATCTTCGATTCTTGACAGGTATGAAGGTAAAATGACTTCCTTCTTGCACAGGAGATTCCCTGTTAATCAAACGGGAGATTCCCTGTTAATCAACCTGAGTGGCTGCGTAAGCTGCCAGTGATGATGTCTTTTGTCAGGCCCTAACGCTACTATTGCTCAAGAGGTGGCTGGATGGCGGCTGTCGCCGAAACCGCCTCACGTGTGCCTATTTGCAAGAGCACGCTTGTGTGTCGATTGCGTCTTGAACCTTGCGCTGTGTTTTTGGTCTTGCTTGGAGATGGGAAGAGGCTTGTGTGATCAAGTGTGTCCGGGTCATCTGCTGGCACATTCTAAGGGTGTTCTAGAATCGTTTGCAACTAGCCGGATTGACTGCTTTTCCACGCATCAAGCACGTCCGGCACTGGTCATGGGAGGTGCCGAACGCTTGCCGCACAAACCGAGTAAGAGTTGGCACCTTTGCAGTGAGTGGTAGCTTTGTTGTGTTCGCTTGGAACTGTCATCTCGCACACATTCCACTGGTTGCCTGCCCCCCCTGGTGGCAGCGCACTTGGAACGGCAGTGTCGAAGTTCGATGCAGCCCATTTGTCAGCAAGAAAAGAAATTGAAAACCCGGCCAGATAACTGCATCGACACTCCGAGCTGCGCAAGGCGCCCTCAAGTTTATTCCAGTGGTCACGCGTTTTGTCGGCACTTGCATACTTAAAATGTGTCTGTAACCTTGGTTTGAGGATGCAGTATCCAGCTCGCTGCTGCTTTGAAGCCAACGTTTGACGCCGACATGTGGTTGCTTGTGCACAAAGCTGGAAAGAAAGAAAGAAAAAGCCAAGTGCAAGTTGCTTCCAGCAATGGTAATGTGCGTCAGTATTCGCCAGTGATGGGAGACTGTGGCCACGCTCGTCAAGTGCTGCGTTACTCGTGCGTGCGCGCAATGCCGTTGCCATGTGATATGTGTGTTGCCGTCGCACCAGGCAAAAATGCCCACGTGGATTGTAAAAGCAAGATGTCTCGAGAACGGGCCTGTGTTACATGGGGTAATAATGGCTATTGGTGTCCCAGCTTGGGCGCTGTATATAAGAACCTGTAGATACGAGAGCAGTGAGAGTTTTATATTTTTGGAGCAGGAATAGTGTGTGGCTATTCTCTTCGTACGTGGAAAAGAAAAACCTCAGTTTGTATACCTGAGACTGTGTCAACACTATCCTGAGTTATCTGTGTGGGCAATTAGCGTTGTGTAAACAACAGAACGGACTGACCCGTTTCTTTTTTTTTTTTTTTTCTGTGTCACTAATGTTTCCTAGATCACCTGTACATGTCAAGCTCCTGAAACTAGAAACAAAAAAAAAATGCTGTTTTATTTTATACATATATATAAATATAATTATAAATATGAAGATATGAAAAGAATTATATATACATATATATATAGCTATGTAAGTGTTTTCTACAGTGCTTTGGTGTTCAAACCCGAGGCAAACTTCACCGCCGTCAGTCTGTGTCTCGTGCCGCAGTTGGGGGGCACTTTTGTATAGGTAACGAATAAAGAGATGACTAAACAAGTACATGCAATGGCCTGGTCTCTGTTTCACGCTGGTGCCGCTACATAGCGGGCAGTGGTGGTTCGTAGCGAATGCAGCATGCTGGCATGGCGAAAGTGCGCGCACGGTTTGCTAAGGGCGAATCACCTTGGACTGGAAGCAGCGCATCGTACTCACGTACAGATACAGAGTTGCATGGTAGCTTGGCGTGATGAGTGATTCGTGGTTTACAGACGTGTGCCAAGGACCCGTTAGTGTCACTCGGATGGCGAGGCACGTTGCCCAGTCGTCGGTCGGTCGCTGTTACGGTGGCCGAAGAAACGTCACCGCGTGATGTGGCATATCACCGCTAACTCACCGAAGCTTGCTGACGTAAGAATCCGGGCGGGATTTGCGGGTTTTTCGTTGTTGAAGAGAAACGCGTTGCGCGTTTCGTTGAGGGCAAATAAAAGCGCGGCCGTTGTCACAATGCGTTGTTGGTTGGTTGGTTGTCGTCGTGGGGGGCGCGATTGAAAGTAAGTAGTCTACGGGGCGTATTGATTCGGTCGGGGAGGCCGATGCCGGTTGCCCCGGCAACGTGCACGGAGGGGGGGCGCAGGCGCACTGGGAACGCGGCGTGTGCTCGCGGGGATCGCGGGAAGCTGAGCGCCCCGGCATCTTAGCGGGCCCTTTCCTCTAGCTCCGACGGGGCTCTCCCCCCTTCAGTGATGGAAACCTAGCCCACAACTCGTACGAGCGCGCGCGCTCGCACAAAAAAACACTCGTCGAAGTCGTGAAGTCCCCCCAACTCCGCGAGCGGGAAATCTTCGGGAGGACCGGAGGAGCTTTTTGACAAAGCTCGCCGGCCTCGGGACTTGTGGGCGACGGTCGCCGATGCGGCGGCGGACGTGCCAAGAACGGGCGCGCTCCGCTCGGCCCCGTTCGGCCCGATGAAGGCCGAGACCGCGCTACTGTGCCCGGCGACCCACGGCAAGCGAAGGTGAGTTGACTCCGTCAGGGCCATCTTCCAAGGTGCCCGCGGCGTCGCCTCTTCACCGGAGGCCCGGGATCAATCCCCCCTTTTTGGTGGTGTTGGTGGTGGTGGTGTGCGGAGTGGAACGTCGCACGCGGTACCGACAAGTTCTCCGGTTCGTCTTGCAGAATCTGCCGTGATACGAATTATACGGGCGAAAATTACGGCCACTGGTGTTACGAGGTCTCGATTGAGTGTTGGCCATACTTGGGAAGTGCGGTTTGTGTAAGGATTCCCGTTTCGTTTGGCGTGGAACACTTCTTTTCCCGTAACCCGCGCGCGCGGCCCAACGTTACGCAAGTAGGCCTAGCGCGTCGCAGTACCACGCCGCATGCGGTTCACTGGCCTATCTGGTCCGACGCCGGTTCCTTACCCGTCGTCGGTGTAGATTTTCCCGCGCGCCACGATTTCCCTTTTCGAGTTCGGCGCTATAGCTTTCGCTAAACCGAGATTCTGGCTTACGAATTTTATGTCGGGGGGAAAAAGAAGAGAGAGGACGTTCTCGTATCCCGGAGAGGCAGCAAATGTGTGCAGTATATCGACGTCTATATACCGCGTGTGGCCGCCACTGCGGTCTTTTTCACTCTGCCAATGGCTCCGCACCGTAAAAACGCACTTTGCGAAAATGACCCGCTCTCTGTCACACCGCTGCTACCAAAGATAGAAGCGCCGTGAAATGATCAAACGAGTAACCGCAGAACTGTCGGCATGGTCTCTTCTTTTTTTCTTTCCGGACTTTCCCAACGATGCGCCTGTCGAGGCGGCGTTTTGCATGGTTCTGCAGCCGCGCGGCGCAAATGGCGTGGACCTGCGCTTCCCGAATACTCTTGTACCGCGTGCGATTCGACCGTCGACAGCGGAATTCGCTGGTAGTAGTTGCGCGCTGGGCTCGCCTTTTAAAAGTTCGACGTTAGAGCGGTTCTGCAGCAGATGTCCGCGGTTGCCGGTCAGCGGCGGTGTTAACTGACAGCGACCGGTTAGGCCTAAGGGACGGCACGGGTTTCATCGTGACATTGCAGCGCATTGCATGACGTGCGCCCCTGGGCGGAGATATAGCGTTTCGTCCGTTGAATCGCGAATAGTCGCTCGCGTGCTTCGCACTGTGGCTTGCGTTTCGTGTTCGGTGAAAAGTAATGGGAAAGCGCGTTTTCTTTGTAGATTGATTGATTCGCTTTGACGTCTTGCGCGTTATAGAGGCAACGCGGGGGGTTAAAAGAAACAAGATGTAATGCTAGTAATCGCGTCACTCGAATGTGGTTTTTCAGTTTGACGTCCTTACGTCTTCAGTGTGCGTCAGCGCGTGGCATTGCTGTACTTTCTTGGGGACTGCGTTCGGTCTTGCAACAGGGAATGCTTGTATTGCATTGGCCACCTCAGCCCATAAGTGAAGCTAATCAAATGAAACACCACGTGTTCTTTCTCTACCTTCTCAGCTGTTGATTGCCGCATTTAACGGCTTGTTCTTCAACATGTTTTCTGACCTTGCAGCGTCATATACTATTCGAGCCATAACTATAGTTTGAGATCGCGCGTTGCTATATAGGGATGTTGAGGTAAACTAATCTTTTGCGTAGGGTTCTTTTTTTCGTACCCGTGTTATCGACTCAATAATGCTTGACATATACAAGAAGGTGTAACACAACATGGTCTGTTGCTTTTGTGCATGAAAAACGTGATTGAATGTGACAAGTGGGGCGTATCGCTGCTGTGTGGGTGGGACTATTTTGTAGTATATAGGAGACAATAATCTGGCTTTTGTATATAATGTACAGTGTGACCGTAAATTTATGGTACGCTTTTTTACCGGTCAGAGGAAATGAACGAAACAAGATAGAAGTGTGAAATCTTCACCAAATATAAGGAAAACGCTCCAAGTTTCATACGTGTTCAGTGTAGTTCGATTTGACCTTCATTTGTTGCCCTACGCATATCTAAGACGATATTGAAGTTCTCACACACGATTCAGGACGTCTGGTGTAACACTGAATGACGTCTGCGATTCTGTTTTAAATGATTAATGTCGTTGATACTGTGCACATGTTGCTTCACATAACGCCAAAAGTAGGAGTCTAATGGCGTCAGATCCGGGTACTGTGGGGGCCATGCCTTGACAGAACCCCCCGCCCATCTACCGTAGGGGGGTATGTTCTATCCAGGAATTCACGAATAATGTTGTCGAACGATGTGTGCAGTGGAGCCGTCATGTTGAAAGAGAGACATTCTGGAAATTGTTGCACTGCATGCAATTACAACTTGTCAAGGTATTTATTTGGTGAATGTTTCTCGTGTCTATCGTGCTTTGTTGCTTTCCTATGACCGGTCAAAAATGCGCCATCACTTTACGGACACAGTTTATATCATGACTGTTGGGATTAAGATGCGAAGTGCAGATGTTTCTTCCGCGGTGACATTTGAGCCTGACGCTCACCTTGAGGAGCCCAGCACCATGGTATCAGTGTATATTCTTCTAGGTTTTGTTTTTTAGAAACTTGTGCGGTTCTCCCTTTACCTAAGATTATAAGGCGTGAAATAAACATCTGCGTGTAAGTTCGCATTCCTCTTTAGCTAGTCTGCACGTTAAAATTTACGTGAACGAACTCTAATAAACTCAGTTTTAAGGTTGGAAAGAAAGAAGCTTGGCTGAAGTGAACATAATTGTCATAATGGTCAAGTTAACCCAATTAAAAAAAAAACGCTTAAGTTAACGACCATTCCGCAGTCGACCTGTCCTGTTCTGATTACGTTTTTGGGCAAACGTCTTTCGTTACAGCATATTCAACTGTATCTCAACAAAACTTGTGTTGAATACACGTACAGCAAAGTTTCTGTAACGACTTCTGCAAAAAGTTGGTCTTACTGCATATGTTAACTATGGAAGCACATGTGAATCGGGTCTGAGTCAGCACTCCACAAGGGAAATTACGTCACGTGTACGTGTTCACGATGTTGTTTCCAATACGATTCAAGTACCGTATAGTTCCGCATAGAAGAGACAGTTTCGTTCATTCCTTTTTTTTTTACCCTCGTATTTTCTGCGCAAGAATTAACCGCTTTTCTGTTCTCATCGTCTCGTGTTGTCGCGGCAGTGTCCCCTGTTCGTCCGTGCAGAGCGACCTTGACTCACTCGCACGCACGCACGCACACACACACACACACACACACATGATAAAGAAAAAATCACGCCATATCCACGAAGTGAATGATGATGAGTGGGCGAAGCTCGATCGTTTTCATCCATGGCAAAAAGAGCATGTGTGGTCTGGAACGCTCTTCATGGTCATCAGCGTCATCGTCATCGTTATCACGTGTAGTGGGTACATTCCACTATACTGCGTCATCGTCATCTTTATCACGTGGAGTGGGTACATGCCACTATACGTGGCTATCTACCTACTACTACTACTATAGTAGTAGTAGTACTATTACTACTACAGAGGAGGGACAGACCCACACCCATAGGAGCTTCGCCCCTAAAAGTCGGTTCGAATAAATTCCCGATAATTATAATATGTGGGGTTTAACGTCCCAAAACCACAATATTATTATGAGGAATGCCGTAGTGGACGGCTCCGGAAACTTCGACTATCCGATGTTCTTTAACGTGCACTAACATCGCACAGTGCACAGGCCTCTACCGTTTCGCCTCCACTGAAATGCGACCACCGCGACCGGGATCGAACCCGCGACTCAATCCCCTATAGCTGTCGACGTCATGCGTAAGGGTTTCTTTTTTTTCTTTTTAATAATCGAATGAGCAGCTAAATAAGCAAGGACACAAGAAGAAGCAGGAAGACCAGAAGAGAGCTAAATTCAAATTTTTTGGAGTTCACAGCTTGAAGTATGCGCTTGTCCATGGTCTTCCCGTTCCTTCTCGTGTCCTTGTTGATTGCGCTACTTGTTCGAGTATTAGTTACCACTAACTCGCCCTAATTTCAGTTATTCTGGGAATTCTTCTTTAATACACCATATTGCCTCATATATGGGCCTACTTTGCTACGACACTGGCTACAGTGTGGGCGCGTCGACTACGTTGGGCCGTTCCTGGATATGTAGTGCAATCCTCAACTGCACATTCGCAAAGACAAAGGTCTTATATGTCCAATGAAACGCGAGAAGTGACCGTTGGCGCCAACACGAATAGTCCAGAAGGTCACGTTACCACAGATGACGTCACATATTACCAAAATTTGCGTCGTCTTCATGACGTCATGAGGTGAAGTTTTGTCAAAGGTTCGCTGAGGCAGTGCAACACCACGTGAAGTGCAGACAGCTTCATGTCAGCGGTACGCCTTTCGTAAGCGTTTCGCCACGTCAGTCGAGTCTAGGCGCTGTGTCGGTGCTGTCGTGCGCGGCAAGTATGGGTCGACCGCGCATTGTGAGAATGCCTTACGAAGAATGCGGACGAGAGCAGAGACGGTAGTGCGTGTGTCACCTCCGCTGATCACTCACGTTCGCAGAGTGGAGTGGCTAAAAAAAAAAATTGCTTTTACAGCCGAGTTGTTAAACCTTCAGTTTTGACTGTGGCCGGCGACCGCTCATAACTATCATCATCACATCGAGGCAATAGCAATATCGCATATCGAGGCGATAACTAAAGGAGAGAGAAGCATAGTAAAGGATGAGGAGGATGGAAAGGAGGAGAGAATAGGGTAAAGCAGGGCATAGCCATTTGTAGTGCAGTATAGCAAGGCGGTGGGAAATAGAAGTGAGGGGGAGGAGGAGAAGGTAAAGGAGGAGTGGAGAGGGTAAGGTATAGCATAGCCATGTATTGTACAGTATAGCAAGGCGCGGGAAAGGAAAGTGAGGGTGAGAAGGACTGATGTCATTCTGAGGAGGGAGGCGAGAGGGTGCTAGGGAAGGCCACTATATCTTTGCTCTTTCCTTAGTCTTCGCGCCAGTAGTTCGTAGCTGCCCCAGTGTTTTTGTATCCTTCTCTTGCACGCAGACTTGGCCTTTGTTTGTGCTGCAACGATCCACCTAATCCATACTCTTAATCGTGGGCATGGCGTCGATCAGCCGTTTCCGATATGGCAATCTTGTCATTTATCGATGTCTCTGGTCTTTTAGCGTTGCAGCATTTCATGGTTGCCTGGATATGAACGCATGAGTACTCGTTGTTGCTGCAGTAGCAACTGAAGTGTTGCTCCGCTAAGCATGTGGATGAAGATCCAATGCCAGGCGTGGAGGAAAGAAACGGAAGGGAGCATTTCGAAAGAAAAATCTACGCATCTCCACGAAGTGAATCATGACGAGTGGGCGAAGCACTGGGGATCGTTCCTACCGTATGTCACCCGCGACATTGCCCACTCGCGCATGTAAATGAGTGACAACGCGTGTGTACAGTATATACAATGTGTTTTTGCCGTTGAGCCGCCGCTTCCCGCGCCCTTAACGCCGGGGTAGCAGCTTGTTGTCGGCGTTGCCGTTTTGCCGCTGCTTCCCGAGCTCTCGCCACCGGGGTAGCTTGCTGTCTGCGTAGACGTATATCGAATGGCATATATCCGTAGTGGGTAAATCCCACTACGGATATGTGCCATTCTATACCACCACTCGCGCTACGCCCACAACTCACCGCTATACGCCCACTCCTCCTCCCACCACTCCCTCTACTCAATATTCCCACAACTCAACACTACGACTGCTACTGCTCCTGCCACTCCTCCCACTTCAGTCACCCACTTCATGCAACCCACTTCATGCGTCACTTCATGCAACCCATTTCATGCAACCCACTTCACGCAAGTCACTTCATTCAACCCACTTCATGCAACCCACTTCATGCAAGTCACTTCATGCAACCCACTTCATGCAACCTACTTCATGCAACCCACTTCACGCAAGTCACTTCATTCAGCCCACTTCATGCAAGTCACTTCATGCAACCCATTTCATGCAACCCACTTCATTCAACCCACTTCATGCAAGTCACTCCATGCAACCCACTTCATGCAAGTCACTTCATGCAACCCACTTCATGCAACCCACTTTATGCAAGTCGTTTCATTCAACCCACTTCATCGCACTTCATTCAACCCACTGCATTCAACCCCACTGCACGCCACCATCTTCGCTGTTTGATCAGTGTCCGCCAAGCGGAGCTAGTTGAATTTTTTTCTTAGGTTCTAAGCAACTGTTACGCTGAAACGTAACCCGTAAGAAACGTAAGCCATGACACGTACGCTGATTTACGGGCACTTTGAAAGCCTTTTGAAAACTAAGGGGCGTTTACCGTAAAAGCAATTGTCGCGAGGTGACACAACGCAAATCTGCGTCTCGTATAAGGACCTAGTAGTCTGAAGTGTATTCTAACGAAGCTTCCAAGCCGTCGTCACTGTCACTATGGTCGCCACCGTTTCCTCATACTGATCTCTGGCGGCTCCGACACTCGGATAAAAATTTCGTTGACAACTCGGTCGTTTTATTGAGAACGGGTTCGAACGATGTGGAACTTCTGTCTTCTTTAACAATCTTGATTTCCCTCTCATGATTGTTCAACTAGAAGGTTAATCTTCCGATAGAATTAAAGTAAGTCTATTACAGAATCATAATAACGTCACTCAGTTCTTTAGTTTTACACCCGCTTTACCGTGACTGGCAAAGTGGGATATGTGTAAAGTGCCTAAGGAAGATCCCTTCTCGACGCATGTTGCAATATGTCAGCGATTTTCGCCATATCGTTTCAAGTTCGTGGGTGAGCATAATTTACAGCTCTTTCATAGCAGAGTACACAGTACTCTCTCTCTCTCTCTCTCTCTCTCTCTCTATATATATATATATATATATATATATATATATATATATATATATATATATATATATATATATATATATATATATATATATATATATATATATAAATTGTAAATTTTGCTCATTTTTTTTTAAACGGAGCTGTTATGTCGTTACGCACGCGCATACACTATCATCATAATGAATGGCCTGTACCTTCCTAGCGCGTGCAACGCAATAACTCGGCCGGCGCGCGCTCTCTTCGTCCTCTTCTTTATCTTCCGCTTCGCTCCCCGAACATGTGCGCCCGGCGTGCGCTCTCCCGCTGCGCCGGTTTGTCCGGCGTGGGATGCAATAACTCGTATGGTCTAGAGAACGAGTACAGAGGGAGATAATGCAAGAGGTAGAAAGAAAGAGAAATATTCTTGGCGAAAATATTTCTTGACGAGGCGGTATTCGAACCCGCGTATACCCACGATAGGCGAGCATCGTAACCACTCGGCTATCCAGCCACGCTAGCAGACCGAAACATAGCGTACAGTATGGCAAGGGGGTGGGAAATGGAAGTGAGGGTGAGGGGGGGGAGAGAGTAAGGCATATCACATAAAGAAAGAGGAAGAAAGAAATAGAGAGAAAAACAGAAAGAAAGATGGTCAGAGAGGAAATCCAGGAAAGAGAGACAGATAACAGGAAAGACGAAGCGAGAAATAGAAAAGGGAAGAAAGAGGAAGAATAAAGAGCGAAAAAGAGAAAGAAATATATAAAGAAAGAATGAAATGAGAAAAGCAAAGGAGATGGACAAAAAAAAGAAAGAAATCACAAAAAGAAAGAAAGATGAAGATAGAAAAAATAAAGATAAACAAACAAGGACACCCAGCTCCACGCTTCCTTCAGAGTTAGCACCACTAATGTGAAGCGTCTTGAGTTTTAAGGCGAAAGCCTTTAATGTCTCACGCTCACGTCCGTCCGTACGTCCGTCCGTGCCCTGGCATGGTACCATGTGGCCGCCGGGGCGCGCCAATGGACGCCGGTCGCGTCGGTCGCGCCTCGCGTCGAACTCTACAGCGCTCGCGCTTTGCTTGCGCAGCGTCGCTGTGCCCAGCGTGTCCAGTCATGCAAGAAGGGAGACGCGCGCATCGCTTTCTATTCTGACCGACCCCGTCTCAATGGGCACAGGCGTTCGCCGAACACACTTTGGAATTTACAAAGCGTCCTTCAATTTATTATTTTTTTTCAGAAACGCAAATATTACCTTTCTTGAGCTGACGCTTGACACGGATAGCGCTTTTCCCATAGTAGAACACATATTTCTCCAAATCGTCAGCTATTTTTTCTAAACACACTGAAGAAAATCTCTAGTATATTCAGGCAGCCGTAAGTGTGCCAGATTAAGTATGCCATGTAAGGGACAGCTTACCGTTCTCCCATAGTATATAGAGCACATGTACTCTAAATCATTCCGTTTTTTTTTTTTCTAAACAAGCACAGTTAATTTGCTTAACAATGATGTTTAGGGACACACGCAAACAACGATAGAGTACAGCAGTAGAGTTCCATAGTATAGTTCGTGGTACTCTTTTATTCAAAACACAGTGGACAGCTAGTTCATGTCTTTAAACCTCTTTATTTTAAGGACATGATTTTTTAGATCTCCCAAAGCAGAGAAAATAATGTTCCAGATCGTTCACCCTTTATTCTAAACACTTCTTACAGGTAAACTGTATCGAGATCTTTTTAGTGACAGCTGCCCACGGCTTTACCGTATTAACGCGGGCCAGGTCTAACTGCCCACGTGGGAGCGGCCCGCGGTGCTCTCAATGAAGTTCTTCGAACCGTACGCTTGGTCAGACGGGAGCAGGACTAAACGCAGCCGTCTCGATGCTCGGCGTGTCGTCGTCGTGTTTTGTTTCTCTGATCACTGTGGCACGTAGTAGCGCGTTATAGTAGAATACTTAGTAGTAAGTTCTTCTCTAAGCACACACACACGCGCGCACGCAGCCCCCCCCCCCCCCTCCCAAAAACACACACACACATTTAGCCAACCACCTTCACAGCGCGCGCTGTGAGGGTGGTTGGCTAAATGTGTGTGTGCGTTTTTGGGAGGGGGGAGGGTGGTTGGCCAACGCATCTGGGTCACTGACCCGGTATTGTTCGAACGTACCTTACTATATATCATGTGCTTTTGACAAAACACTTGTGTTCTGCTTCTTTCGTATAGACAACTTATTCATTGGGTTGAGACTGCACGAAGAAAGTGTTGGTGTTATAACACCAGGTAGCCAGTATTGGTTAACACTAGTCGAAGCTCTTAAGTGCTGGTAGTATGCAAGTAAATATGGTAGTTTCACGACGGATCCGAGACGAAGAAATCCCGAGATGCGAGTCGTACACATACGGTACTTCCGCGATTCAGTGATACGCGATGTCCGACCTCTCTGCCTTCGGGATCGGCCAGCATTTTCTGCCGACGACCACGAAGGAATTCCGGCATCTTAGCCATTTACAACATCCCTGTAAGAAACGCACAGGCGGGGCAGGTCTATAGGAACACATTGTTTTCAATACATTTCAATACTCACACTGGAACGGCCTTCCCGAGGAAATCGTTGCCACCACCTGCCCGTCTCTGTTCCTACAACGTTTGAATTTCTTGAAACTAACAATGCATGATAAAGTTTGCAGTAGTTTATCAACAACACTTTATAATAACAACTTTATTGCATTGTATAAAGAACACTTTTGTATTATTTTTTTCATCTAACCACCCCTTATAAGGGTGTCTTTAACTGAACTGAACTGATTTTTTCAACCAGAGCCCGTCTATAGACTATTTTACGAATGGGTTTTAGTGCCGCCATATTGGGATGTAGCCTTGCCGTTTTGTGTCTTTAGGAACAATGCTACGGTAGACGCATACGCACGAAAACGGTTGTGTTGGTGCATTCGACGTTTCGTGACCTTAAAAGCTGACCGTCAACGTCAACACGAGTGATGCAACAAAAAAAAAAAAAAAAGTCATCATCGCACGATGATGTCGTCCTATGACGTCATTATGACATCACACTCCACCATAGGTTGGCAAACTCACTCATGAGTCGACTCACTCAGTCTCACCCCGGCTCAGATTGAGTCTCAGACTCAGTATCAGTCTCTGACTGAGTCTCAGACTGTGTCAGCCGGACTACCTCGGACTCAGTCTGAGTCCTAGGTAGTGCGGCTGAGTTATATATTGGTGAGTCTAAGTCCGAGTGAGTCCGGTTGACGAAAATATTCGTGAGTCCTAGCCCGGCTGAGTCCGGTTGACGAAAATATTCGTGAGCCTGAGTACGAGTGAGTCCGGTTGAGGAAAAGTTTCGCGAATCTGGGTCCAAATGAGTCCGCTTCAGCAAAATGTTAGTCTGAGTCCGAGTGAGTCCTAAGTGAAAAACATATTTATTAAGTGAGTCTGAGTGAGCCCCATTTATGTTGCGGACCTGTGCAGTCCACCAACATTTGCGAAGTCATCATCACGTCACAGGATGACGTCATCACTTGGCATCGTCACTTGGTCGAAGGTGGGCCGATCACGGAGGCTCTGCAAAACCCCCATAGCATGCAGAAAGCCTCCAATGCCTCCGATCGCGGAGGCAATGCAAAACCACGTTGGGTGCAGGAAGCTTTCGGGCAATTCAATACAATCGAATGAGAAGCAAATAAAGATGATTGATTTCGCCTTCGAGTCGTCTTAGGCAAATACATAACGGACTGTGTGACATTTAATTCACGTCGCCATATAAAAAGAAGTAAGAAACAATTAATTCAGCAGACCAAGGTGGTGGCGCCACGTAGAATCTCAGTAAAATCGCCTTATAGCAGCGTGCCCATAGTTTGCGGGATTTTAGTTTCTATCTCGCGTTCTCTGTCTCCGTTCACGTATAGGCCATTAGTTAGATGCGCAGAATATCTTGCACTGACACATTGAGTCCATGACTTATACTCTTTTTAACAAGACTGTTTGCTGGCCTATGTGGTACTTAATTAAAGACATAATTCAGCCGCGAATTAAAACACACACGAAAGGGAGGAACACAAAGACAGTAACAGTTGGAAGTGCCGCTCGTCCTGTCTTCGTGTTCCTCCCTTTTGTGTGTGTTTTAATTCGCGGCTAAATTATGTCTTTGTGACTTATACTCTGAGCGTTAAAATGATGCTTTGATGATCCGATTACGAGGTATGCCGCTGTGTGGACAAAACTTTTGATTAATTTTTACCACTTAATTGAATGCATAGAAGGAGAGATTAATGCCAATATCTGGCTCCGGCTACTCCTTCCTCTTCTCTTGCATAATAATTTCCATCGCAGAGCAGTGGCCAAGCATAAAACTGTTCAAATAGGCACATGGACGAACACTCACGTACTTAATCCCAATTCTTCAATAGAAACACATTCGCAAAACACAAGTATTCGTACTTTTAACCAGCGCACGCTAAATATATGCAAGATCGATTGTGTTCCTCCGACATCGGCATGGGGCCTCCAAGACCTGGTATCGAACCCTCGAAAGAGCTCCGCAGCATGCGTATAGTCATAGTCGCTGAGTTACTGTGACGCGTCAGGGGTGATACTTCCCTGGGTAAACAATGCTGAAAATCAAAACTGGGTTGTATGCGCTACAAAAGACTATCCGTAGTTGTCGCTGATACTAACCCAACTTAACGTAACGTAACCCAGTCCGCCTCGGTGGAACAGTGGCTACGGTGCTCGGCTGCTGACCCGAAGGTCGCGGGTTCGATCCCGGCCGCGGCGGTCGCATTTCGATGGAGGCGAAATGGTAGAGGCCCGTGTACTGTGCGATGTCAGTGCACGTTAAAGAACACCAGATGGTCAAAATTTCCGTAGCCCTCCACTACGGCGTCTCTCATAATCATATTGTGGTTTTGGGACGTAAAACCCCAGATATTATTATTAACGTAACCCAACGCTACCTAACACTGCTCGCCCTTGAGAAGTGGCGAGCGGCTGTTGGCGATTTACGCTGTACTGGCATTGGTTCGCTGCCATGCTCGAGTTCCAGTTCCTAGAAGCTGCTCGGAGGCTCGCAGCGAGTTTCATATGCAAGCCCGCATAAGGGGAAGCTTACTTACCCGTTAATTAGCTTCAGGATCAAGGTAGCGCGGCAGAAGATGCGCTGTGCTCTAGGCGGGTCACGTACACGTTAGAACTCTGCAGGGGCTTAGAAGAACGGAGCGCTGGGCGAGTTGGTATTGCATTGCGAATGGCATTTTGCGCAAAAACGACACACGAACACGAAGGGAAGAAATCACGAGACAAGCGCAGCTCGTGATTTTGCGCAAAATGCCATTGACAATGCGATACCAACTCGCCCAACGCTCCGTTCTTCTAAGCTATATTACTAGTTCCTTGGGTTATTTTCAGTGTTTAAACTTCGCCACAGTTAACCGTGCCATTTTCTGCGCTTGTCTAGTGATTTCTTCCCTTCGTGTTCGTGTGCCGTTTTTGCGCAAAATGCCATTCGCTCTACAGGAGCTAGCCCACCGGCGATATAGATGCACGCTGTTCAGCGTTTGGTTGTTAGGTGATTGTTTGTGCTCCTTAGACGGTCTTAACCAATGAAACCAACAGACGTTTATGCAACGGAAAACATATTGGATATTATTTCGACAACATTCCAAAGTTGTAGGCAGTAGCGTATCCAGATTTTTTTTTCTTGGGGTGGGTGGGGGGGGAGGTCTAACATTATTTCGACAACATTCCAAGGTTGTAGGCACTGGAAGTAGCTTATCCAGATTGTTTTTCTTGGGGTGGGGGGAGGTCTAATCATACTTTATGTACGCTCGTGCGTGCGTTTGTATATGTGCATGTATGCAAATATGAAAATTGGGGGGGTGGGGGGCGGTGTTCAAAGCCCCATCCCCCACTCCCACCTCTCCACGAATATTGATATTGTCATTTATATACACATGCAAAAACGAAAATTTTTCAGGGGGGGTAGGGTGGGGTGGTGGTGTTCAAAGCCCCCAACCCCCCATCCCACATCCGAATATTTTCACTTACGCCCGTGGAAAGTTTCATTTACGCCAGTGGTTGTGGGTTGGGATCCTACCGACGGAAAGGGGAGCTTTTTATCCACTTCAATTCATTTCAGTTTACTTCATAATTACAGCACTACAATTAAAACAGAACAGATAATGTCTCCTATGCTTTCCTTTGCTTAATTGTATGTTGCTTTCATTGGTTGTGTTTAGTCAAGAAACTAGCCCCTGGAACGATTCCACTTCTTTCTTCCGTGTACTGTGCGATGTCAGTGCACGTTAAAGAACACCAGATGGTCGAAATTTCCGGAGCCCTCCACTACGGCGTCTCTCATAATCATATCTTGGTTTTGGGACGTAAAACCCCAGATATTATTATTATCCACTTCTTTCTTACTTGCACGGTTTTAGTTGAACTGCACGAACACCGTCATCTTAGACACGTGTATCTTGGTTAAGTGAGTCTGGTGCGCGCGGTTACAGCACTAACTATTTGTGTTCGAGGCCAACGTTTTAATGAGGAGGGTTTTGCTGTTATAACAGCGCATAGCCAACAGTTAAACAACACCATAGCTAACAATAGGTAACGCTAGCCGTCATTTGGCTAGCACATAGCCAACAGCAGCGAACACTTGGTAGGTGCAGAGGCATACCTTTGCTCCCTTTCGAAAAAAAAAAAAAAAGATATATATGGTGTTGCGATTACTACAAGCACCGACTCCGAGTGTGTTTTAGTTTCTGCAAATGACTTCTTTTTCAAGGGTGTTATATACAGAGTAAAACACCCACAATGGGGAGTAAATGGGTTTACACTGCACAGTGTAAAAATAATGAAAGAGTGGGCAGGTTGGTTAAAGCTCAAGAGCGAAAAACGGAAGCATGAGACAAAGAAGATCACATGATAAGGCGCTGAACTAACAAATGACAGGTTGACAAGAATCGTGATTCTTGCATCTCAGTTCCATCCATGCATCAGCCTAATAGACAATGAAATCACCCTTCTTGAACATTTTTGAAGAATAACAGTGGCGTTGGATGCGCACGAATGCGGGTTTTTTTTTTGTGCATCTACTTTTTCCGGTCTGCGATGAACCTATCAGTTGTTAGTTCAGCACCTTACCCTATGGTCTTCTTTGTGTTTTACTCACGTTTTTTTTTCGCTGTTTTAAAAGGCCCCTAAACCACTCCGAGTTCGAAGACGAGAGAGTGATTTCTTTCTTGGCTTCACTACCCTTCCTATAGGCGCTATTTTTTCTTCGCCACTTATTTCTCCATAAAACACGTAACACATGGAAACTGTCAGCACTAAGCGTTGAACCTATGAGGATTTCCCGCTTTTCAGCTACCCGCTGTTATCTCCGCTTGCGCAGTCGAAAACCCACAAAACGAGGAGTGAAATCAGGGGATCGCGCGCGATATAGTCATGCGAGACAAGACAGAATGGGCGTGTGAATGCATGAAGAAGCAGGGTGGGATGAAGTTCACAACTGATATCCCTCGCATATGGACCAATCGAGAGCTTATTTCCTCATGACGCCACACCGACAGACTGGTGACGTCACGAATCGTGCCGGAAACACTGGAAACGGCAGGAGAGAATAACGCGCTCGTTCTTTGTATTTTCAGAGGTTGCTTAAGGGCCCTTCGATCAACATTAGCTAACACTAAGCAACGTTATCCGTTATTTGGCTACGACTAGTCAACAGCAGGCAGCACTAGGCAGGTGTAAAGGAATATCTGTACTCCCTTTCAGAAAAAGGGATGTTGTGATTACTTAAAGCGGCAATTACGAGTGCATTAATTTGTGGAAGTGGTATATTTGTAAGTGCGTATAGGAGGTATTCACTGAGCACTTCCCGCCAGGTGGCGCCAGCGAGTGCGCCGACATAGCCGTGGTCTTACAGCGATCCGGCATGCGACAGCCTGATATTTGGCGGCGTGGCACCTCACTAAGCCGTTTTCTTAGAAAAATGTCACCATAACATGTGCAGCCGAGAACTTTGGTTGTGGTCCGACGATGACGTTTGCGCACGAGACCACGACTACCCACGACTATGGCGACTGCCGAGCTAGCGCCCCCTTGCGGATGACGTCATGTGAATACCTCCTATAGCACTTTAGGGGCCCAGTCTGTCGTCCATCCACCGTCTCGTGTCTCATGGTCACGCAGTGGTCAATGCAGTCAATACGGGGCTAACAATGCTCAATACCCGTGAAAAATAAACTAACGACGTCTAAATGAATATAAGCTATAGAAATAACCAAGAATTACTCGCAATAATTTGCCTAAAATCGCGAAAAACGCCTCTGAAACATCACGCTGATACCCGCGCCGCACAAGAGAGGGCGCCACCGCCTCGGCAAGCGCGCGATCGCCAATGGAATCGCTGGATTGCCCGTGCTACGCAGTTCCTCGGGTTGTACGGCAGTGGAGTTGCATTAAGTGCAAGATTTAGGACTACACCGAGACCTACACAAGAACATTTTTTTTTCAAGGGTGTTATGTAGCGTGAAACACCCACAAGGGGGTGTAAATCGGTTTACAGTGCACAAGCACACACACGGAGTCAAACTTCCGCTTCACTCGTGAAAATGGAGGTGCCACCGAGTGGGGAGAGTGAGTCTAGAAACACAAGAGCGATTCTGCCGACCAAAGGTTCGACGCTCACGGTGCTCGCGCGAGCTCCTTGATTGGTCCTCGGGGGGCGGCATTGTCGGCCGCTCCAGAAAGAGCGGTTAGTGAAAGTTTTTTTTCCCCCCGTCTTCTCGAAGGAGCCCGTCGTTTTAGCCCGATTGTTCCAGTCGATGAGGTGTTCAATGAACACGCGTCGCCTCGAATAAGCGAAGTAAAAGAAACAAAAAGCAAGAATATGAGAAAAAGTGAAACGGAAGTAGATGTGCGGAGAACAGTGAGAAAGAGAGAAGCGGAGGGGGGAGAGGTCGATGAATAAGGGAGATGGGGAGAGAAAAGAAACGGAGGAACTGAAAATGAACAAAAGGAACGTAACCGACGTTGCCGTTCGCCTGCTCGGGCCTTTCGTTTTCCAATCCCAACACTCCCTGTCGTCCAACCCACCTTCCTTGTCCCTCACACATTTCTTGCGTTCGCCGTCGAAAGCAGAGAGAGAGAGAAAGAGAGAGAGGGAGAAGAGAGAGAGAGTTAAACGTTGCCTCTACATGACGAGCTCGTTAGTACCGGCTGTCAGCCATGTGTTCCAGCGTAGATGCTTCACCCAAAAGGCCTCACGTCGGCTGAGGGTACTTCTTTTTCTATTGGGGTGGCGAGCTCCGAAAAAATTAACTTCATTTCTTGTCGCTGCTGCCTTCTAAACACTGCTTCTTCGTTCGTCGACGAGAAGTGCGCACGTCAGTCTTCGTGAAGTTTGCGCTGGTGACGAGCTTGGTTCAGGCGTGACACATGCATACACGCGAGTATACGTCCACACAGACGCACATGTATATGGACGCACGAAAGCGATAGAAATGCCCGCTTCGATTCACTGTTGCCAAACTTGAGACCTGATTACGAAGTCACCTCAGGTACATTCGACTTAGTATGAGTTTATTGCTTTAACGGAAGACCATGAGATTTATAAGCGCAAAACTACACGTTGTATAAAATGAATACTTTGTACCACAAATTATTTTACTTTCGTGAATTTTCAGTCTAATTTTATTTTAAGTAAAAGCGTCAGCTGATCAGCACTGCGTCAGTGTTATTTCTGCGTTGTCTTTCGAAATCTATTTTGTATACACCGAGCGCTTGTCCATGTCCTTCTCCTGGCCATGTCCTTTGGTGTTGTCTGCTCCTCTTGTGTCCTTGTTCGGAAGCCTTACTTCTATATATACGAATATTCTCTACCAACCACAGCCGAACATTCCGTCGTTCAGGAGCAGACGCTGCAAGTCGGACCTGCGAGACCCGATCGCAGCGGAAACGTCATCCGTAAAGGCCCATTCACACCTACGACTTACGCCGGTCGCGCGTCTATTTGAGACTGGCGACGAAAAGCGACCCAAGGCGACCTATGTTCACACTTGCGTGCTGCCTATATCCGTCCCCACACAGAACTCACGTTCGACTCGCATTGCTATTGCCCCGTAAAATAAGCTGCGTCCTGTTTCTGCGCATCTGATTGGTTCAGAGGTTTGCAAGTGCAGTCGCGCGGCTGAAAAATCCAGCGGTGAGTGATTTAGCCATAGCAGTCGCTTTGCGACCAATGCGGTCATTTGCGACTAACTTGGTCGCGTGACTGTCGCAGGTGCGAACATCGACTAGCAGAAGCGACTAGCACTGGTCGCGCTTCGCGACTGGTCTCAAACGGTTGCAAATGACCGCTTTAGTCGACTCTCTTGGCTCAGTAGCTCGCTGCTCGATTTTTCAGACGCGGCAGTCGAAAACTTATGAACCAATCAGATGCGCAGAAACAGGACGGTCAGCTTTTCTTTACAGGGCAGTGGCAATGCGAGCTATATGCGAGCAGACGTGAATCCTGTGTGGCAACGAATGCAAGTCGCACGCAGGTGTTAAGTCGCCGTTTGGTCGCCAGTCGCAAGTAGTCGCGCGACTGGCGAATGAGCCTTTAATGTGCTCGAACATTTGGGATCGCCTCGGTCGCGCGACCTTTTAGAGTCACCGGTGCGTGAATACGCCCTAAGACCTATACAAGACGATGTCACGTTGATCGGAACTTCATGTTCGTGCTGGCCGGCTTTCCATAGGAATAGACGACGTGGAAAGAAGGAAGGAAGGAGGGAATAACGGTATCTAGAGACGGGAGAACAACCGGCCGCCGCGGCCGCTTGTCTCTCCGCGTTCCAAAACGCAGAAACGGCATCGCTACGCGCATCGTAAAGCCTGCTCTCTCCCTCTCTACTCCTCTCTCGCTTTCTCTCTCTCGTCTCGGCAACGACGGCGCTCGTGTTTGCCGTTCCTAAAGCGCTCCGGCCGCTGGCACTATACCATCCGCGCTCTTCCTCGCTCGCCGCCTGCCTCAAATATTCAAGGCATTCGGGGCGTTTTTTTTTTTTTTGGCCTCCTATACGGGTCCGCTTATGTATATTTAAAATTTTGGTGCCGCCTCGCCCGTTCGCTCGCTCGCTCCCCGTCCGGTCATTCTTCTTTTGTCTTTCAAAAGTGACAAAAGAACAAATTTAGAATGAAAAGAAGAAAAAAAAAAGACAGGCTAGCTTCCTTTTACACTGTTCTATTCGTGCTCTTCCATCCTCCACCTACACCCCCCCCCCCCCCCCCCACCTCCATCCAACTCCCCCGCATCTCCTCCTTTCCTTTTGTCTTCCGAAACCTTATTCCTCTTTCTTTTATTTCATTTCTGGACACGTCGTCGCAACTTTCTTTCTTTCTTTCTTTCTTTCTTTCTTTCTTTCTTTCTTTCTTTCTTTCTTTCTTTCTTTCTTTCTTTCTTTCTTTCTTTCTTTCTTTCTTTCTTTCTTTCTTTCTTTCTTTCTTTCTTTCTTTCTTTCTTTCTTTCTTTCTTTCTTTCTTTCTTTCTTTCTTTCTTTCTTTCTTTCTTTCTTTCTTTCTTTCTTTCTTTCTTTCTTTCTTTGTCTTTTATTCAGCAACTCTTTCGCCCAGTCGATAGAAGTGTTCCCTTCACCCCGCCTTATTTCTTCGCTGTGCTTCCATCCTTCTGTCCTTTCATCGCCCCCCCCCCCCCCCTTTTTTTTTTCCTTTAGTCTCGCGCACACTTCGCTGGCTATCCGTGTTGCGTGCTTTTTTTTTGCGCGTGTTTGTTTGTGTGTGCTGTCTGCGTCGTCGTCGTCGTTCCTATAGTAGAATGCGGGACGAGCGGGTGAGCGAGCGAGTTGCCGCGCTAAATATTACAGGCGCGGGAGAAGCGGTGGCAGCGTCGACGGTCGGCGACGCTCGGATAATAGGTTGAGTGAATAAGGCATTCTCTCCTCGGCCAGCGGGGACTCGGTGCCGGCGCGCCAGCGTCGTCGTCGACGAGCCTGTTTGCTGCGTGTATGCGACGCGGCGATAGGTGGGCGCGTCCTTTGTTTTGTTTTCCTACTCGACGTGTTGTCTTCCGTGCGAGCTGCCTAACTCTTTTTTATTTCTGTTGCACTGAGCTAGCCATAAAGCGAAGTTTTTTTTTTGTAGCTTTGTTTAGAGCGGCGTGGGATGCGGGAGTTGAATCCAGACCCCCCCAACTTTCTCCTGCCATCTTCTCACGACTAAAATAAATAAAAAAAAAACCGGTCAAGTTTTCGCGCTAACCAGTGTAACCACGATTACGGGAAACCAGCATGGCGCAGAAGTCAGGCGAGTTATCACTTGCTGTTTTCTTATCAAGGCGACAAATCCTTAGATACCTTATCAAACGCGTAAATTTGCCGTTGGCGGCGTCGACACGAGTAATGCGAACGAGCATCACCACGTCATGACGCCAGAAAGCGACGCCTCTTAGGGCTTCACTTTCTGTACATTGGTGCTGCGGCCGTTCCGAGCACTCCCCTGTTCTAGTACACTCTAATGGTGCGGAGCCGTCGTCTTCTGCCAAAGTTTCAGCCACTGCAAAGCGTTCAATTTAAATGCCAAGCTCTAGAAAGCTTAAATAGCTCGATTGACATGCAGCTGAGCGCAGAATAAAATCGTTCGCCGCAATGAGAACGCTCGCACAGCAAGCAGCTTGTTACGTCATGGCTCGCGAGTGCGCCAGTGTTGCCCGACTGAGGCCGCTCCCGTGGTTATAAAGATATTGAATTTTAAATTAAGTGCTCGACCAAATGCGCTAACATTTCGCCAGCTTGCTTGTGAACGCACATGGATTAACACACATAACAGAGACTATGATGGAATATTGTGGTTCATTGACCCTATAAGCTTTTTTTTTTTTTTTGGCAGCTCCCAATAATTTAATTGCGCAGACGCAATTGTGATATTTACGGTAGAATAAAAGTCTAGAATATACAAAGACGTTTTAACTGCTGAAACGCAAGCTATTGCCTCGAAAGAACTTCGCAAAGTTGGCTTCTCCGCACAAAGACTCGTAGTGCGGCAGAGCACGATTTAAAGGCACTTGTACGAACAATCGCGAAGCCGCGCTGAGGCTCGCAATGTGGAAGTCAGCGCGCGCAAACGCATCGCGATTTTAATGAAGAAAAGGCTGATTATACAAATCCGCCATAGAACATCAGATTTATTTTACATTATGTGATCGCTTACAACGCACTTACATTACAATGCGCTGGGTTGTTATGCAGTGTGCTTTGTCTAACGCTTATTCCTACAAACCTTTAACAACAATAACGACAACAAGAACAACAACAACAACGACGACGACGACGACGACAACAACAACAACAACAACAACAACAACAACAACAACAACAACAACAACAACAACAACAACAACAACAACAACAACAACATTCAAAATGTATGCTTAATACATGAAGGACATTTATTGGAACGATGAATCGGACTAGTTGGTACGCGTTTATGTTGAATTGCGCTTAGTATGACATCGAAATACACAGAAAGAACAACATCCATGTACATTTTTATTTATATATGAAAAAAATATGGGAAGGTAGGCTACGTTAGAGCCGGCTATGCCAACATCATGACAGTAATATACAAGATGCACACAAAGATAAGAAAAATTAAAAAAGTATAAAAGAAAAAAAATAATCAGAAGCACTATGTACATATATACAATATAGGGCGCATAACGCATGAGCACAGTCTATGGGCATAGTCCAGTTCATACAGCGTGGTCACATCGTGGATAGAATCCGTACATATAATTTTTTTATGCATTTACATCTCGACTATGAGATATGTTCATTAATGTCTCAACGCTGTAACAAGGAGCAATAGGAACTGTAGGCAGTTAATTAAATTTGTGTCCACTGAAAAATCACGAAGAGCGCTCACTGCGCGTCTTTGATTATTTGAATGTGGTCACGGTCCAAGCACTTTGCCAATTGTAAGTGGTCGTTTGTCGAGGCGGTTCAGTCGATCGCTCAATTGGGCGCGTTGTGCATCATACTGCGGACATTGTAATAATATGCTGCACTGACGCATCGGCATGATCACAATGGTCGCAGTGCGGGGACGTTCTTCTTTTGATGCGGCATAAGAAGTGAGGTGTGTATGCAACACCTAATCGTGAACGGTGCAGGAGTGAGTTAAATGGTCGATCGCTCTTTTGATTGGGTGTAAATCGGGGAAGCGGATCTATTTGATATAAAAGTGAAGACTTTGTATGTTCATCGAACCAAGCGTCCTTGCACAGTTTGTGGCGCAGTTCGGAAAGAACATTCTTGCTTTCTGAGAAGAAAACGGGTACTGGTGTCAAGTGAATTTTTTTTTGTGCGCTGCAGTGGCCTAATTTGTCTGCAATTTCATTTCCCAATCACTGCTAGTGACTCGGAAGCCACTGAAAACAGATCTCGTGACCGGCCAGAGAAGCAATGGTAATTGTTTTTAGGATTTCATATATTATGCTATCATCTATATGAAAATGAAATTCCTTAATCATTTGTAGTGCTCCTTTGGAGTCAGAATATATTACCCAGTTGTGCCTTTGCTTGCTTTCAACAATGAATTTTGAAGCTTGTAATATTGCAACAAGCTCCGCTACTGTAGACAATGTCTTTCGAGAAAGTCGGAAATCTTTTATTTTATTTTTTTTTGTTTATGTATGAAAAAATATGGGAAGGTAGGCTATGTAAGAGCCGGCTATCCCAACATCGTGGTAGTAATGTACAAGATACACACAAGGATAAGAAAAAAAAAACAATAAAAGAAGTTCTATTTTATATGCCGGTATGTGAAAAGCCGCAGTCGAGCTTTCATCTATTGTGGATCCGTCCATGAAAACAAATGTGTAATGGTCTCGATAATTGTACATTTGCTGAAGCATGAGAAATTTTGCTTCAAAGTAGTGTATCGCAGATTTTTTTCGATTTCTTTGATGTCCAAAGTGACCGAACGCGATACAAGCTGCCAAGAAGGAAAGTTATCTGTATGCAAGAAATAATGGTCTTGGTGACAGTGGCATAGCCAAGGGGGGAGGGGGTTGGAGGGTTGAACCTCCGAAATTGTTCAGTTTTGCTTGCGTATATATACACGCACACATACAAACGCAAGCACGAACATACATAAAGTATGATCGAACCCCCCCCCCTTTCCTCCCCCCCCCCCCCATGAAATTCGGGTGGAGGGGGGGGGGGGTGTTTTACCAAGAATAAATAGTAATAATAGGTGTTTTTCAAGGCCTTCAACAAGTGCGCCCCCCCCCCCCCCCCCCCCGCCCGCCCCCGAAAAATATTTCTGCTGGCACGAGCCTGCCTCATAGGCTCGCAAGGTGTCACCAATTCGCCCGTTTCTTCGGATGAGCTTTTCACGAAGCGGATGGGCAGGATGGACATAATGTCTTTGCGATAAGCGGAGGAAGTGGCGGTAGAGTACTTGAATGCGAAGAACTTGAATGGGCGGTTCTTTTGCTTCTGCGATTACGAGGCCACTCTGAGTTGAGCGCGGTAAGCCCAGACAAATACGAGGACTGCGGGCTACGTGTTTCACGTCATCGTCTGTCAATGTCATATTAAGCGCAATTCAAACCCGTCGCGGTGGTGTAGTGGTTATGGCGCTCGACTTCTCATCCGCAGGTCGCGGGATCGAATCCCGGCCGCGATGGCCGCATTTTAGACGAAGGCGAAAATGCTTGAAGCCCGTGTACTTAGATTTAGGTGCAGGTTAAAGAGCCCCAGGTGGTTGAAATTTACGGAGCCCTCCACTACGGAGTCTCTCGTAATCATATCGTGGTTTCGGGACGTTAAACCCCACGAATTATTATAGTAAGTGCCATTCAACTCGAAGAAATAGTTTCTAAGCTACATGTTCCTAAAAATGAAAAACAGCCTTGATTAGAATATCACGTTGTGATTTTGAAGGCAGTAATTGTTCTGAAGGCACTAAGCTTAGAACGCTAACCGACATGAATAAGTTGAGCCTGTGTAGTCTCGGAGGCCTGTGGTTTGTTTACTTTACGGACTAATTTTCTCGTTCTATACTTAACCTTTCCGTTATCTATACGTTCAAGAAATGAGTAGGGCAGTTAGTCCATGTTTTTATAACTATATTTCGCACTCATCAACTTCTATAAGGTGGGTGGGTGGCGGTGAGGAGGGGGGGGGAGGCCTCTTTTTTGTTTTTCGTATACGCATTTAACAGGTGAGCGGATACGCATTAGGAAACTTGCGCGAATTTTAGTAAATAGATTTCTTTGTATTCCCTGAGCTACAAATGTTGTCAGTATGGACAGAGGCAAGGTGCCTCAGACAAAGTGGCGGTCATCTCGATAGGTGGACCTATCTTTTGTCGAAAGGTGCTTCGCCATCCTTGGTGGCTTAGTTTCAATTGGTGAATGGTTGACGTCACGTGGTAACGTCAGTATTGGTTAGTGGTTAGTGATGTCAATATAGGTTAGTGTTGACGCCCCAGTAGTCAGTGGCTGACGTCATGTGGGGACGTCAAACACTCACCACTGTTGCTCGGTTCGACCGGTTGTGAAGACAATTAAGCCGAAAAAGGCTCGCGCCTTGTCGCCTTCTTTCTTTCTTTCTTTCTTTCTTTCTTTCTTTCTTTCTTTCTTTCTTTCTTTCTTTCTTTCTTTCTTTCTTTCTTTCTTTCTTTCTTTCTTTCTTTCTTTCTTTCTTTCTTTCTTTCTTTCTTTCTTTCTTTCTTTCTTTCTTTCTTTCTTTTTCGTATTGCTGGCCACTATGCATGAGCAAATGACGACGCCTCGACCGCGTTGAAACAAGCACGTGTTAGACTTTAAGAAAATGCAAAACGCATTTAGAAGGAGTTTGACGGCAGTAAGAAATGTAACGCCACGTTCTTTTCTTTCTTGCACGTCTCCCATGAGACGGCTTTACGCGTAGCCGCAAAGTTGTGCGGAGAAGCGCAACGTGAACATTTCGTGAGCCAGAGCGAGAATGGCTGGCAACGGAAGGAGAGTGAGAAAGAAAGTGACGATGCAAAGAGTGGTGCTCGCTCGAGTTCCCGGATGACCCATCCCAAGTTGGGATAGTTCGCCTACCCGCTCAGCCATGAACCGAATTACCTGGAGATGTTGATGGACCCATTGTGAATTTGGAAACCCGAAAAAAAATTTTTTTTCGAGTTTGTGGTGGAGCTGTGACGACACCTCTGTATGCCCGCGGAATAAGCGTAGCCGCGCATACCAATGTTAGCCGAAAAAGGAAGTAAGCGGATGTATTTTTTTTTGTAATTTCTTCCTCACGTCAGACTGTGCGCAGTTCCTGGCTACATTTGCCTTGTTGGCTACTTTGAGCTTATTGTGGCACCTCCCTCCTTTTATGTCGCTGTTTTCGTGATGTTCCATGTGAAATACAATCGCGATAAGGTCCCGTCGGGCCTTCGTACTTTGCGGATGAGAGGCAAAGCCTTTGAGTGCGAGCGAAGAAGGATTTGGGGCGCGGCGTTTTCCGTCACGCACTGTGCAATACTAGAGGCCAGATGATAAAGAACACCTGAGATCGAGAGAGAGAGAGAGAGCTTCATTATGTATACGTTGGCAGTGGCAGAGACAGTCCAGCATTTCGCCTTGTGAGACTCCTCAGCGCCACTCGAATGAAACCTGCCGGGTACTATTTCGTTGGTAAGGTGGTGTGTTGACTGTGCTTGAGAGGGCGGGGGGGGGGGGGGGGGTGTTGACGTTGGCTATATGGTTTAGTCTGCCACATAGCTGACAGAATGGAAAGGAGATCATTGATAGAGATTACGGGGGGAGGAGGCCTGTAGATAACGTGGGGAGCAGTCAGTTGAAAAGAATATGCGAGCAATTAAGGGTGCCGCAAGATATTCATTACGGCGAAAACTCATCGGCAAGTGCGCAGAGAAGGGTAAGTCGCGCGGGGGGATAGTAACGTGTGCGTTTGGAACTGACGGAAGAGTGCGCTATGGTAACCAACAGTACCTTTGGTGGTGACGAGGTAGATGTGGAGGCGAGCAGGGAGGACCCGATGGACGAGACGGCATAAGGCTAAGGAAAAAAAAGGGGGGGGGAGGGGAGCGGGTGGGGGTTATAGCATGGGGTACGTGGGGTTTGCCCATAAATGTCGGAAGCCTCGAGCAAAGTATCACGGGCGAGCAAGTAAGCTCGTTCGTGCCCTCACATTTCTACGTGACGAGGGACGTGTGTAAGTTGCATCGCGCAATGCGTATCCGTGGAGCGATGTTGCTCAAGCAGTCAACGCCGACTAACATTCTTTTGCGTTTCTAGCGTTACGTGATCTTCTCTGATAACCTGAATGTTTTGTTCTTGCAGATTGATCGGCGCGTTATGTCACGCACTGAAAGCTTTACGGGCGGATGGACTCAGTGCTCAAATTTAATCAAGCACACAGTCATTCCCCTTTCAAGTTCAGCGCTTACTTAGTTGATACAAAAAAAAAAAGAGAGAAAGAGGTGCATTGCGCGAGCAGTAAAACCTCGCGACACCGGCAATTTCTCGGCCGGCACGCGAGAGTTGCAGCCATGGCGTCTTTTCCGTTCCGCCCCGGTAGACAGCTCCGTCAACTGAGAACCTGCGCAAGCTGCCGCTTTGTTTATTATTTCGTCTTTCCTTGGGCGGGCCATTACTACGGCATACCTGCCTCCTTTTGTTTGCCCGCCCGGTTCGTCGTCATTTACATTTCGAACAGGTCAGCGAAAGAAAACAAATGCGCTGTTTATTCGCCAAACCGCGCGGTTCGGCGGCGCGGCTCCGTCGCCAGGAGGCGGTGTGTCGGCGGCGGCGCTGCAGTCGCTGTCTCCGTTCGTCGTCTGCTAGAGAGGCGGCGCTCGCTCCCGCTGTCTGCTCCGGCTCCCCATCTTCACCGCTCGGCGCGGCCCGGCGAAAGAAAATGAATAAAAGTAACGCAAGAAAACATAGCCGGCATCTCCACCCTTCCCTCGTGCCTCCCACCTAGGGCCCGGGACTCTCTTTGTGTCTTATATGTTCCATCGCGTCGCAGCTAGCCTCCTTTTTGTGTGTGCGCGCGTTGCGCGCCTTCAGTGTTTGCTCTCGATTTCTTTCTTTTCGTCTTTCTCCGGCGCGCGCCACCGGCCGCTTCTTGTGTTTTTTTTCTTTACCCGCTCTCTTCTCAGCGCAGGTCTGCCTGCCATCTTGCGTCGTCCTCGTCCTCGACTTGTCCTCCTTTTTCTTTCTTCTCTCTTTCTCTCGCAGGCGCATCGTCCTCTATAAGTCCCACCGTTGCCTAGCTTTCACCCCCCGAAAGTCGCTCGCTCGCTCTCTCACTCCACCTCCTCCCCCTATCCGCGCACCACCTCAATGGCGTTGCGGCCCATACGCGTAGCGGAGTAGCTCTTCTTCCTTCTCGAAGCCGTTGGAAGCAGCCGTGCCTTCTTCTCCCGTGCCGGCGAACGCGCGTGCGTGTGCTCGCGTGTGTGTGTGTGTGCTCGCGGCGCTCGCTGGATGGACGTGGTGGACTCGAAGACGACGGCTCAATGCCGCCTCGGCCGTCGTGATGGCTAGCGCGCGGGCAACGGCGGCGGCGGCGCTGCTATGCCGTGCTATACGACGCGATGTGCCTCGCCTGTCAAGTAGTAGCCGGTGGCGCGAGTGACTCCTACTACGGGGACGGCCGGCGTTGCCGCTCGTTGTTGGCCCGAGCGAGGGATATGATGAGGCCGCTCGCTGTTTCCGTCGGCGTCGCTGCTTCATCATCATCTTGCGCTTCTTCTTCTCCTTGCTCATCGTCTCGTTTCAGGTGAGCTTCCGAGATAAAAGAGGCGCGAGCCGCATTTGGACGACAAGCGCCGCTTTTATTAGTTGCTTAGGTAGGACGTGTTGCCGGGGTTACGGTTGGTTCATGTACTCGCGGAGCTGGGAAGCGCGAATATTAGGAGACGTTCGAAGAAGATGACACGAAATGTTCGTTATTTTTGGGCTTCGGTGCGCGATGCGACTCGTGAAACTTATTCCCTCGGTGTGAGTGCGCTGCACGATCCAAATAAACTTTAGCTGCGAGTTAGCGCTTCTTTATATCGCGTGTTTTTTTAACGATATTAAATTTATTTATGGAGAGGTTGGTGCCTAGTTGTGGCTCCAGCTACTCTGCTCCTCTTCTCACGTTATAGTTTTCATCGCGAAGTTGTTAACAATACAAAATTTACGCATGAACGGACATTCACACTCCTAATTCCGTTACTACAATATAATTGTCCGCGCAACAACATTGTTAACACGTCATAAATGTTCACACATTCGAAACGTCCACGCTTTACGGAAGAGTTCATCAAGGTGATCACACTATAATCTCTCGTCCACCCTTCAAACACAACTGTCATGAAACAAATGCCGTCCTACACCAGGTAGCGCTTTTCAAGTTTTCAACTCCCTAGTTTCTCGCTGATAAATTAAAGCGCGCGCGAGACAGAGGAAATGAGCGAACGGTTGAGTGAAAAGAAGGTGTGACGTAACGGACGGCAGGAAAAGTGCCCCCTCAATTGTTCTTCGCTTTCGAAACCTTGCTTCGCCGTGTCATTTCAATTTCCTTTATAGTATTTTTTTTCACCCTGGACTCTGATAGGAGAGGCGAGCTTCGTTGATGGGTAAAGGCGGCAGAGATCATGCCTGTGACGTACGGGTGGTCATTTCGGGAGTCCCCCTTTTTTTTTTCAAGTTTCGCTTGTATACCGAAGTTTTGAAAAGCTACTTTAGGCGAAAAAGAAAGAGACGCATTTACTTGAAGCGGGTCGGTCCTCTTTCAAGAGAAGAAAAAAGCTGAACGTGTGCGATGAAAGGGCCGAAGTGGCAATTTGAAAATCGTGAGGGAAGCGCGAAAAAAAAACAAAAAAAACAAAAACATAAATCGAACCGTTAGAGAAAGCGCGTAAGCGATCGCTGTAACGAAGCTGACTTGAACATTGGCTTACAGAGGAGTTTGATTCGGTTGTTAATCAAAGAGTCACGTGGTTCTTTATTATGCAGGCGAAAGCATCTTTTTCTTCTCAGTTGATTGATTGTATTGACTGCATGGCCTCCGGGATCGTCGCACCTTTGAACCGAGCGACGATGTCATCTGAGGACGTCATCAGGTGACGCCATGATGACGTCACAAATTCTTGCGACCTGTGACGTCATCACATGATTTATTGCGTCACTCCGGTTGACACCATAGAGTTTCCTAGTCTACTATTAACCGTTGGGCAAATAAAGTTTACTCAACTCAACCTGGAGGGAACTGTGGCGCTGCGATCGCTCAGCCACCATGGGAATGACGGGTAGTACACGGATTTGCCCAATTTTCGTGCTTCGACGGCTTCGAACACACTTGTGGCTTTGTTTGTTTGTTTGGTATGTTTTTGCGCTCGTTTCGGATAAAAGAATGGATCGTTGTGAAGTCGTGAGCCGATTTGAATTGGCGAGCCTCAAAAGGTTAAAGTGGTGAAGTGGAACTGCTGAACATTTGCTGAACTTCGTCTTGCGACAAAGCGGCTTCAGGCCACATGGAGCCAAACGGAGCCGAAAGAACGAAGCTTAGACAAATCCGCGTACTACCCATAATCACCATGCCCGCTGAAACGCCACGCGTTGCAGCTCTCATAGACACTAGCGCCAGAGTTCGCTCTAGTGTATTATTAGGAAGCTCTTTGGTTTACACCGCTGACACCAGCGGTCACTTTTCACGTTTGATAAGACATCTAAGGCTATCGTCTTAATAATTACTTCACTCATAAGAGGGATGACCTCTGATTTGCGTATACATATTTGTATCTCTCTCGCTCTTTGCGCGTATACGACCTCACTGCATCATATACGCAGTAGAATACGCTTAGTAAGATGAATGAAGACACGCTATAATGGAAATGTCTAATTAGACAACGAGCATGATATTGATAATATGTGACAAGCGTCAAACACCAGCGGGCGTCGTTAATTTGAAGTGAACGCACGAGCTATACTGCTTGACGGTTGTTCCACATTTCATTCGTAACTGTATTTTGAACGTATATTCGCATATTCAACATACATAGATTATCTTTATGATGAACACTGATATAGTGAATTATTGATTATAGCGAACTAAATAGAAGCACTGAATTGTCATGCTTCCATTGCAGTGACATTTATTCTTTTTATGACGAAACCGAAAACGCGAGAGCTGCTGCGATATCGGCTGTAACGAAGAAATATTTGTCTTGTGCGACACTAGAAATTAGAAACGTAGCATAAAAATAAAAAAGAAAAAAATTCACGACCACATTTTCAAAGTCTTCCTCAACGACAGATCACATTCCTCACTTAGTTAAACGTGAACGCAGGACTGTTTTGTCGAACGAACATTATTCTTTTGTAATCTGACCTTCTCATGTTTCGGTCTATTTAATTCGAAATACCTAGGGGATTAGCAAGTTTATGTATTGCAAGCATAGGTACGCGCAATATTCTCTGTTACGGGGGGGGAGGGGGTGAAGCCACAAAGCAGTCCCCCCTCCTTCCCCTCCACTCTTTTCAATCCCCTCCCACTGAGGCCCGTTACGATAAGAACACAGTGACCCGCCACAGCGGTCTAGTGGTTATTTTTATTTATTTATTTATTTATTTATTTATTTATTTATTTATTTATTTATTTATTTATTTATTTATTACATACTGCAGACCCTTAGGTCCAAGCAGGTGGGCAGTTTCAACAGGACATGATTCATACAGAAAGTGACATCACAAATTGTTGGTGTTAGTGTGCTGACCCGCAGGTCGCGGGATCGAATCCCTGCCATGGCGGCCGCATTTTCGATGGAGGCGAAAATGCTTGAGGCCCGTGTACTTAGATTTAGGTGCCCGATAAAGTAACCCCATATGGTCCGAAATTTCCGGAGCCCTCCACTACGGCGTCCGTCATAATCATATCGTGGTTTTGGGATGTTATACTCCAACAATTATTATTATTATGAGAACGCAGTGTAAAAACGGAGTATTCAGAGAGGGCCGACAGCCCCCCTCCCCTCCAGTGCACACGTCCATGGGCGCAAGCTTAATGAAGGAGACGGTGCAATACAAAGTAATTACACCGTGAAAGATTTTGGAGAAAACGAGGCGTTGAATAATGTTACCCGCTTTTATTTTTTTCGCCTAGCGCCATGATGTATCTTGATTCACTTGTGTCTCTATAAGTGATGAATGTCTTCGTTATATTTTTATTACATTTATAAAATTCGTTTTATAAGTTGTCTGCCACGTTCGTTTGTGTATATACAAAGGTAATCGAACCGGCATCACAACTCGACCATTAAGCTATACACAACTGGCGCGGCAAAACGCGTGCCTTAATCTTAATTAATCAATACGAAACGCTGAACGAAAATTGTAGGCGTTGAACGAAAAACGATTACGTTGAGTCTTCTTTTGCGCGAAGAACGAAATAAGGAGAATGATGCTTACGGCAACTGAACGGAAGGAGAAGGAAAAAAATTGGGTTCCTTAACTTCGATAGCCTGCGGTAGCTCCCAGGGGGTGGAAAAAAGGAACTAATCGAAGCGCTTATTTTTATAGCAGCTACGCCTCAATTAATTTCTGTTAATTAATTTATTAAGCGTCATTAACGTCTCATTGAAAAGGACGAGGATCGTTTCCGCGTCTCTTTTACTTTGTTTGAAAATTCTAGACTTTCTTTTTAGGTTCGTGTTGTGTCTCTGCTCTTTCGGAGTTAACGATCTCGATCCAAGCAATGTTTTCTTTCTTTTTTTTTTCTCGAATTTAATACTGTTAAAAAGATAGACTACAGCTTTCAGGTCTGTATGACATGCATCATGATGCAAGAGGTGCTGCCACCTCACCCGTCTTAGTTGTGCGCAGATGTAGGCAAGCGTGCCTTTACGCATTTTGTAACAGCCAATCAGGTTTTACTTTCTTCAGCCACATTCAGGATTACGGTCTCAAGAAAAGCACAGTGGATGGCCCCGGATGAGTTTTCAGCCCTTAGCCCCACCCCTTCGACATCGCTCATAGCTCTTGTGAGTCGCTTCGGGACGCTCTTTTATTCTTTCGTTCATTCGCCCAATCAATCAATCAATCAATCAATCAATCAATCAATCAATCAATCAATCAATCAATCAATCAATCAATCAATCAATCAATCAATCAATCAATCAATCAATCAATCAATCAATCAATCAATCAATCAATCAATCAATCAATCAATCAATCATCGATTACAAATACTGGTATTAGCTGCAGTAAGCTATCGTTTTCTGAACAACAAGAAAAAGCAACAGCAACAAACGCAAAAACACTGCGATGTCCAAGAAAATTGGCTGAATGAGGAATGCACTACAATATTTCCGCTCGCTCTGGCGGCAGTTTGTAGTCCTGTTCTTTATTTTCACAGTTTGTTTATGTACGGAAAGAGAGTAACTTTTTTTGAAGTACGTAATCCCTTACAAAAATACTTGTAGCCTGTCTGCGGAAATTCTACAGACCCTGAGTCACCCGTGATGCTGAATGTGTGAAGACAAGTGACAAACTTTCTGTCACCCCCCAGTCACCTCTGAGTAGGCAATTGGTACACCCATTCTGCAGAAAGTCTGCAGAGCGCAGGATGCAGCATGCCTGCAGAATGTCTGCAGAACGTCTACAGAAATTCTGTAGCATTTCTGCAGAAAATCCGCAACGTTTTGTCGCGGGTGAACAAAAAGTAATAGCGGCCATTTTCATTATCACAAACAGTCAAGGGACATACAGCATCGAAGGGTAGAATACCACCCATACACCCATCAACACGTGCCCACAACATACACGCAACAACAGTAAATACCAAACACATAGACCACTCGCGCTTCACAACCTAACACCGACCACCCGGTATATATAGCCATGTTATCTTGACCGGCCATTCAGTGCCGGTAGGAAAATTCCTATGCTTCAAAATTCTACATTTACACGTTTACAGAATACGTGTAAAATTATGGTGGACGTGAGGCAGCCATAAAACACACATATCTTTTAATCTACACCTGCAAAATGTGCAACGCTATTTTAATTAGTGACTTTTAATGATCAGCTGGCACGCTGTCGTATACGGCTGCAGAAAAACTGCAGCCTTTCTGCAGACAATCTGCAGACTAGGTCTACATGGGGGGTGACTGGTGGGTGACTGGAGGGTGACTGGCGGGTGACTGAAAGGTGAAACACATTTAATCATTATTATCGATTGTGTCATGGTCCAAAATATATAAATATATACGCATATAGCATATACATCCACACACACATGCACGGGGCACACATTAATAGACAAGTCTGCTCGGTGTCTGTAGAAAATCGGCAGACTGTAGTCTGTGTGGGGGTGACTGGTGGGTGACTGACGGATGACTGAAAGGTGTAACCCATTTAATCATTGTTATCAAATGTGTCATGGTCCAGAATATATAGATACATACGTATAGGTTATATACATCCACACGCACGCACTCTGGACGCACATTATCACGAAAGTCTGCTTGCCGTCTGCTCAGCGTCTGCAGAAAATCTGCCAACTAGGTCTGTTTGAGGGTGACTGATAGGTGACTGATGGGTGACTGAAAGGTGAAACCCAATTAATCATTGTTATCAAATGTGTCATGGTCCAAAATATATAGATACATACGTATATGTTATATACATCCACACGCACGCACTCTGGACGCACATTATCAGAAAAGTCTGCTTGCCGTCTCCTCGACGTCTGCAGAAAATCTGCAGACCAGGTCTACAGAAAGGTCGAGTCTGTAAGAAGGTGACTGGGGTGACTGGTGGGTGACTCGTGGGTGACAGAAAGGTCAAGCCCATTTTTGTAAGGGATGTGGGTGCAATTAGAAGCTTATATGAGGTTTTATTTCGAGAGAGGTTCTGTTGGCTGGCGCTGAGCAAGCCTTGGTTGCTCAGCGCTAGCCAACGCAATCTTCGCGGACGTACATACCGTCATACCCATGATGGCACAACGCCAGCTAGCAAACTTGCATAGACGAGTTCACATCTATTTCCAGGTAACATTGCAAAAAAATATATGCAGGGTGAATTTCAAATATCGGATAGAATGGTTATTTTTCGAGATCCGAGACAATTCGGTATTCGAATCATATAGCCGCTCTATGTAAATACGAATATTTTCTTGAATAGTTCACGTATACTTCAAGGCATCAGCTGCGCCACAACAGGCAAATAATGGTGAAAAAAACCTTCAAATTTCTCTTCTAAGGGCATACGTGCAGTACAGTAGGCTATAGTTCGATCCGGGAGCAACACCTTACCTGTTTTACACGACCATTAGCACTCTTTGAAGAGTCCTGTGTATTTGAAGAATCGGCCTAGTTGTTCCTGATGCCCCATCTGTGCTTTTTAAAGCTAAAACTATCAACACGAAGGTGTGAACGTCGCTGTATAACAGTTTAGAAAAATGGGATGTTCAATATTAAAAAAAAAAGACTATTCGGGAAAAGTATTCCATTTTTGTTCGATACGCTTCCCGCCCTACCAAATTCGTATTCGGTTCTCTCTCGGATATCACCATTCGCACATACCCTATCCTCGGTCACAACCAGAAAAAACGTGTATGCTCCGCCCACAGAACCACGGCGCGCCTGTCATTCACATGAGAAAATACAGACGTGCTAGCTGGTTTCCGCGGGAACGGCAAGTACTTCTTCTCGGCTAATGTAAGTACTAAGCATGTTAATAGCTAAAGGTTCGTCGCTGCTACCTAAAACATTGCGCTTTGGCCGAGCAGCGATGTCAAAGTATCTGACAAAGTTCACTAAAACGTTGGAAGTTTCCGACCTCAAACCAGCCACACAAACGTGTGTCTGCATGGGAAAGTGAACTATCTGAAACACCCGAGAAGTGTTTGACGTCACGAGAATGTGCAAGTTCTCTTGGATGAAGCATTTATGCAAATTCTTTGTGGGAGTGGCAGCGACCGCTATGGGCGGGGCTGGCTTTTTTTTTTTTCTTAGCTTGTAATCAACTATAAACATATATGCGGCACCGAGAGGCCAGCGCTGATATACACATCTCCGTACAACGCATGGCGGCAACGCTGAGCGCTAATTACTTGCTGTTAAGTGATGTAAGCTGAACGTGGCGTGTACGGTCGCGGGTACGCATTCGCTTCTGCCTCCCAGTGTGTTCGGTTTCGCGTGCTCTAATAAAAAAAGTTCAATAAAGTTCTTTGTCTGTCTGTCTGTCCTTTGCTATAACCCTCGATCACCGGCAAATTTCGCGTGCCGCAGTTCCAACGGAGATCGCATTACTCCAGATACAAAAGCTGATATAGCTTTTTGCAATGAGCTGGCTTCAATTTCGTAATTACGACGGACTTGATCAACTTATTAAGCGACGCTTCCACGAGTTGCACATTTCGGTGGCGGTGGCTTGATTCGCGAAAAAAAGCCCGTGCCGTCGAGTGTACATAAATGCGGGTGTACACAAACTCGACCCTCGAAGGTGAGCCGGTCGCATTGCGCCGTTTTCTAATAGTTCTCTCTCGATCGTGAACTGTAAGAAGCACTCTGACTCTTTTTTTTTTAAGAGTTCTGACTTGACACGTGTATGACTCTCTTTAAACAGGCGCGTCAACTCTCTTTGGAGATTACTGTACTCTCTTCTGAGAGGCGTGTGACCCACGAGAGAGTTAACACGCCTCGTTAAAGAAAGTCATATACGTGGCAAGTTACATATGTACTTACATATGTACATATGTACGTGGCAGTTACATATGTACGTTACATACGTACTTCTATGATGAAGTCATGTCGGGTCAACGTCAATTGTGTACTTAAGCGCCATCCACTGTAGTTGGTTTACGTAGCACTATCCATGGCTACCATCCACGCAAGCACAAGCGCTACATATCAGCTTACGGCTTCTGGTGTTGGCAATACCCATGTTTCTGTTGGCATCGTTACACAACTGTAAACAACTGGTTATATGAAACATATGCGACTATTCAACACATGTCTGTGTGTGCAACATTTGAAGATATCTTTAGCGTTATTTCGTAACGTGTCGCTCAATAAAAAAAAAATTACACCCAAGTCACCTTACCTCCGCATGCTTCGCATAACATCGATTCCCATGGTACTTGGGATCTGCCAAATTTTTTGCATTTCGCCCACACTGAAATGCGGCCGCCTTTGACCGGGTATGGAACCCGCAACCTTCTGCTTAATCAGTCCAATGCGCTGCGCTGCCACGGCGGGTAAGCAAAGCGGAAAATTCAGCTCGTTTCCACTCCGGCTATAATCATTGATAATTCGACCCCTTATCAATATCAGAGATAACACGAGCGTACCGGTTTACATATCAAGTACCAGCGATAGCGCTTGCCATTGAAACAGTGCGTTTCCTGCAGCTAACGCGAGGTTTCCTGATGACCTGAAGCCGTCATGGCTTGCACGCTGTCATTAAAGAGTCTAGGACGAGTAGGAGCGGCGGAGGACAACGGCACCGTGTGCTGAAAGTGTAAGTGGGCGTTGGCGCACGGAGCGTGTTGAAGTGTTTACGCGACAGGTTAGCTAGCCGTGCTGTCACATTGTCAATTCACTGTCCGTCAAAAAAATGAGATCTGACGTTTTCGGGTCAGCTTTCTTTCTCGTTGTTTACACTTACTTTCTTTTTATTACTATCAGTTTTGTTTGTCTTTACGATGCGCTCATTTCTTTCTAGTTCACGCCTAGCGCTCAGCGCGGGTGTGGGCGGCGTCTGACTTCGCTGTATATACCGGAAGTAAGGACAAGAGATCTTCTTCCGGTTTAAGAGGAAGGCGCTACGTACATCTAGTGGACCTCTCGGGATGAATGAACCGGATGTCATGTTCTTGTTATGTTTCGCCACTTCCCGATGTCCATATTTTAAGGGAGAGGGGGGAAGGGGGAACGGAAATATTGGCGAATGATCTTTGCTGTGCTTACACTCTAAGAAATAATCGATTAAAAAGGGTGTCTTTTTGCTACACAACTATAATCGTCATCTACCCCGCGTACTTTCCTGGCGTTATCACCGCCGTCCCGGCACTTCCCGGTCACGAACGCCGCGCGCGTTATCGGCGTGACATAGCATTCTTGATAGGAATGTGCAGAGAGCCGGGTTTTCAAGAGAGGAAACGTGAGCAAGCCAGATGACGATTATTGTTGTGTAGCAGAAATACTCCCAAAATACTCGACTTTTTCTTAGAGTGTAACTACAACGAAAGAAAAGCTGCTATACTATTACGACTAATAATAATAATAATAATAATAATAATAATAATAATAATAATAATAATAATAATAATAATAATAATAATAATAATAATAAATTCCGGCTCGAACCCCTATATTTTTTTCATATATAAATAAAAAAAATTATTCTTTGCATCCAACCGGGATTTTTTCGTTTACGGTCAACGCTGCCGATACGGACACCGACGCTGTAATTTCTGCAATACGGACTTGTTAACACTGTCACGTTAAAATATTTGCTTACTTGAACTCATGCTTTAGTCTTTGTGGCTTATGTCCTGTTAGATTGTACTGTGTTTGCATATCTGGTGTTCTACTCCATGACATATTTCGTACCATTTTTCAGTGTTTTTTTTTAGAATGTTATGTTTTGCTTGCTACGCGAGGAAGAGTATCCGGTGCCATGATAAATGCGTCAACCTCTCCTATAAATTATTTCAATAAAAAACAAACAAACGAAAACGTCACACAGCTTAATGATGTAAAAGTGCATCAAAGTATTTCCCATCATGAACCATGTAAAACGCAAATGAATGTCAGAGAAAGCAAAATACGAAGAACTTAGCTGTGTGAAAAGTACAATGCAGTTCCGGCTTGACGGACGCCTCCTGTTACTCTGGGATCGACGTACCGTCAAAGTGCTTCGCTAAATTGATTAATTAGCGCGAATAAATATTTCATTCGGTACAAAGATTGAAATTAAGAAAAGGCGACGGCGATTTACTATGCAGCGTCTCGGACTTTCTCTCGCCCGCGCTGAGCTTTCCGTCGTCGGAATGAAATTACGTCGAAATCAAATCAACCGTTAAATCGCATCAACGCTTAATTTGGACTCTCTGAAAGCGTTATTGCGGCGATTTTTAATGCGCGGTATTCTATGTGGGAAGGAGGTACGGGTTTAAAACGTGGATTTTGAAGTCACGTAAACAGAAGTTCTTGGATTTGCAGAGAAAGCATTTTGAATGTAAAAAAAAATAATAAAAAAAGGAAAAACAAACACACTAGTGAGGTTAATTAGCACAAGAAAACTTATGTCAAGCTATAGTCAAGATGAAAAATAATGTAGAAAATTAACTACAGTTAAAACAAAAGTCCATTAAGAAGCCGTTTCTGACTTAGGAAGTGATAGGCCCCTGTACTCGTAATGCTATAGCTGTGGTTAATTTCTGCTAGCAATGGGTAATGTTGGCTTATTTGACTAGTGTTATATTCTGTTGGATAGTTTTAGCTATTCATGGCACGTGCAACTAATGATTCGAACACACGACAGTTACCCTTAGTGAGATTAAGAGCAATTATTTTCTTTGTACTTAGAATTTGTAAATTTTCGAATAAGACTTTATTTGTTCGCTTGACTGGGGGGGTTTGTGCGTGCGGGTGTGTATGTGCTTGATGCATGTGCATACGCTATATATAACGCAGGTGCCCGCGTCCGCCGTGGTGGTGTAGCGGTTACTGTGCTCGGCTGCTGACTCGAAGGTCGCGGGTTCGATCCCGGCCGCGGTGGTCGCATTTCGATTAGGGAGAAATGCTACAAGCCGGTGTACTGTGTGATGTCAGTGCACGTTAAAGAACAGCAGATTGTCTAAATTTCCGGTGCCCTCCACCATAACATCCCTCATAATCACATCGTGGTTTTGGGTCGTAATACGCGAGATGTTATTATTATTTTTTTTCAATGTAGAACATTAATTACTTTAAAAAAGTCCATTAAGAAGCCGTTACTGACGTTACGTATGGAGCGATAGGCCCCTGGACACGTAATGCAATCTGTGGTCAATGTTTGCTAGCAATGGGTAATGTTAGCTTAATTTGGCTAGTGTTGTATTCTATTGGATAGTTCTGGTGATTCATGGCATGAACAACTAAAGATTCACACACACGACAGTTACCCCTTAGGGAGATTAGGAGCAATTACTTTCTTTGTACTTAGAATTTGTAATTTTCGAATAAGACATTTTTTTGTGTGCTTGAGCATTAGGCTTTGTGCCTGCAGGTGTGTGTGTGTGCTTGATGCATCTGCATACGCTATATATAACGCAGCTATCAAAACTAGGCAGGGAAATGTTGAGTAAGTATCGCGCCCCTCATGAGACCATTCATTCATTCATTCATTCATTCATTCATTCATTCATTCATTCATTCATTCATTCATTCATTAAAGTATTGTCTAACAAAGAAAAACGAGCCCTTAAATTCTCCGTCGTCTGTGCAATGTATATTCTTGATGTATTGGACGTCAAATATCTTTCCTGTATCAGGTGTACTGGACAAATCTATCTCTTGCTCCCCTTTCCCTTTTCTCCAACGATGTTGCATCGTGCTCCATTATGGGTGGCGGACATCGGCGTCTTTCCTAAACTGAAAGCAGCGCATTGGATCGCCGGTCGTTGATGCGTCTAGCGCCATAGTAGGTGTAGCTGGTACAGTCATTGTCCATTTTTTGGGCGTGTTCGGGAACTGAATTCGAAAACATATTCAGCGCTAGCAGACAAGGACGCAAGAGAGACGACACCCCAGAGCGCTAACTTCAACCGAGTACAGGCAGTTATTTGGAAGTGCTTTAGAGTGGAATCGCGACATCATTTAGTGCGTGTTTCAACGTGGTGACAATCACGTTTGCAGAATGCATGGGCTGAAAACGTCGTATAAGTGGCAGTCTGGGTTGCGAGGCGCCGTTATTGGTAGGGCGCGGCTGGAGTTTATTATAGGAGCTCCACCCACGACAAAAAATACGCGGTGCACCTGTCTTTTACCTCTGTAATAGAGCCGTGCCAGCTAGAATTTGATCGAGAGTTAAGCGTTCCTTCTCGGTTAATATTGTTATGTGCCACTCACCTAGAGGACAAAGAAGTGGAGGACGGGTTCGCTCCTGTTGTTCGCCATCTTGGCTGTTGTGGCTCTGTTCACTCTGATCGCGTAAATATTGTAAATACACCCTTTTTCTGTCGTCTCCCCGTAACAATATAACTATAGAGTTACGAGGAAAAAAGCGTTAGTTATTAAGGCGAAAGCCCAGCTTGTATCGCGAGTAGAGAAATCCGGCGTGGTCGACGTCCAACATGAACTGTACAAAAAGGTAACGTGATATTCGAGGGAAGTAATGAAGTGAGTTAAAGTGTATCGAGGTTAGTTAAAGTGAGTATTAAAGTACTTCAAATTACACTGAAGTTAATTACAGTGGCGTAAATTAGAATAAGGTAGGGAGGAGTATCGAACAGATGACTCACGGTGGACTGTGGTTTGGATTAGGGTGAATTACTGTGAATTAAGCTATCGCCTTAAGTATAGTGTTATAGTTAGTTGAGACACCCCTTGGATTTTTCTATAGGTTATTGTTTCTGGCTCAACTATGATATGGGAAGCTCCTGTAAAAACATGACAGGACATTTCACGTTCTAAACCTCGCCCGTCGCGGTGGTCTAGTAGTTATGGTGCTGGACTGCTGACCCGAATGTAGCCGTATCGGATCCGGGACCGCGGCGGCCGCATTTAGATGCAGGCGAAATGCTAAAGGCCCGTGTGCTTAGATTTGGGTGTACGTTAAAAAGCCCCAGACGGTCGAAATTGCTGCAGCCCTCCACTACGGCGCCTGTCATAATCACATCGTGGTTTTGGGACGTAAAAACTCGACGATTATTATATCAAGTTCTAAACCTGGAGCGAGTGACATAAGGATATCCTTTTACGCAGGCCCGTAGCCAGGAATTATTTTCGGGGGGGGGGGGGGGGGGGGCACTTGTTGAAAGCCTTGAAAACACCCATTTTTATTATTTTTCCTCGGTAATACACCCCTTCAATCCAAATTTCGGAGAAGGGGGGGGGGGCTAGGCCACCCCCACCCCCCTGGCTACGGGCCTGCTTTTTACGGTGAAATCGAACTGCTTATACACACAAACAGCGCTCGGCGAGTGAACGCAATTGGTTCGCGCACATGTAAACAAGTTAACTCAGTTGGACAACTGCATAAGCATGTCGCTGCATGCTCTCAAGTTCTTGGAGCCTATTTGTGATCGTATGGTTGTCACCGACTGCAGTGTTCTGGCGCCCTGGTTTGACCGTGTTCCAAGTGATGCCAGTGGCGAGAGAGAGAGAGAGAGAGGGAGAGAAGGAGAGAGAGAGGGCGGAAGAGGAAGTTCCAAGGTGAAGGATGCAAGCGCAAAGCGGGGAGAGGGGGGGTGCCGTCGAAGAATAGAAGCGACACAGCTGGGACGCAACACGCTTTTACGCAAACGCGACCGAGTGACGCTGCAGCAGCCGATGGTGGTACACACTCCCGACGAATGGCGGGCGTCTGGAAAGAAAAGAAAGATTGATAAATGAAAGAAATGGCCGCAAGACAGGGCGACGTAACCCCTCGTCCGCGTCGAGTGTTCTATTTCCAGTACCTTGTGCCACAAGGGTAGGGGCCATGCGAGCGCGGCCCAACGTGGGTGGAGCGTTTTTTTAAATTTTTTTTTGTTTTGTTTTGTATCTTCCGCGGCCCGGTTTCTTTTGTTGTTGTTGGAGTGGGTGGGAGGTGAAACAACTGTGTCCTGTGTGCGTGTATATGCGCACGTGTGTGTATGTGCGAGTGATGTCGAACGAACATTTCTCGACGAAGATATTTTATACGCCCATCCTTCCATTGTGATGGTTTCTGTCCGTTTCGACGGCGCTCTTTATTTCTCTGTTCGCGAAGAATTCTGTCTTGCCAAGCCACGCCCCTAGCGGTGAAAAAAAAAACAACTAAGGGCGTCCTTGATATAATGGTGCTAGGCATACAGGACTCGGGTACTATAGGGGATACAGTAGAGACACTTTGCGATGGTAAATTCATTCCACAGATTAAGCTAATTCATTACGGTGACGTATCTGTCAAAACGAAATCAGGCAGATCCAACTCATTTGGTTTTCTACGTTGATGTGAGGGCCGTAATGGCTGAGGTTGAAAAATATTAACTGATCGGGTTTCACGTGCACAAACCACGACATAATAATGAGGCACACTGCACTATGGACTCCGGGTTTATTTTCTACCACCAGGGGTTCTTTACCATGGACATAAAACAAAAATAAATAATGGGGAAAAATAAGGTCATTCTGCCTTAAGAGGCAGAGAGATGGACCGTGAATTTATATTTTTTTGGTATAATAACATAGATTTAATCAATGTAGATAAGGCATTAGGCCAACATGAAACAAGGAAGTTTTTTTTCACATTTTTTTTTCCGAGCCTGGTGGCATACATGTCACCGCCCCGTTATAAAGGGGACGCTCATAGCATCCATCCAATCAAAGTACACGGGTATTCTTTGCATTTATGCCCCGTCGAAATGCGGCAGCCGTGGCTGGGAATCGAACCCGCGCCCTCGAGCTGAGCAGCTCGACTCCTTACGCGCTAAGCTACCACTGTGGGTGCTCACGTCAATGTGTCCATCAGTGATCTCAGAAAGTATTTTACCGTAGTCTAGCCCTTAAAGCCGCAATGAAAGATATTGAAACTGGCAATGCACTTTCATTCTTCAACTCCTTTCATTCTTAAACTCCTTTAAAACGGAGTACTGCCCACTTTTACCTATAATCATTTGAACTTTAAGTTCGTGCAGGCACCTTAAAAATTTATGATGTCACGGTGAACGTGCGCGAACGTTCAAAACGACATCACCGTGCCTCTGTCTTTATTGCGTCGTTTCTGAATTACGGACCTCTCTTTTCAAGCTGGAAGCTGATTTAATTGTTATTATATAACAAGAACCCACACAAAAACCTACACTAGAAACTACACAAGAAACTACTAAGTGAATTGAATCATTTATTGTCCTTTACAAGCCAACAACGCATACATTTGCTTTTTACTTTTTGAGTAGCATGAGTATGTCTTCTTGGTGTATGTATTCAATGCCTGCACTATATAACTGCGCATTTCGCATGATGTTTTTGTATTCCACCGAGATATTTGTGCAAGGAGTTGCGCGTTTGTACAAAAAGCTTCTGCAAACCGATGAGGCATGTTTGGGGCGCTAGCAAAACACGCCCGGTCAAACGCGGTCACTCCTGCAAGGTTTTCTTTTAATTTTTTTTTATCTGGTGGACCGAGCGTTGCGGCTGGCGCTGCTTCATCGTAACTGGCGCTGGCGAACAAATAAATTTTTGAACAAACGGAAAATGGAGTAAAAAGATAAAAAAGGACAAGCAAGCTTTTTTCCCTTCCAATCTCATAGCGTGTGCCCTAGAAAAATAAATTGAGTTTCGAGCTAAGGGCAAGGGCTGTCGGACGCGAACAAAGAGCAAGAGAGAAGAAAGATGAAAGGGGAAAAAAAAAGCGTTGTGGGGCACGGAAACAGTTATGTGTACATTCGGTCGAGTAAATAGATGTAAAATGCCCTCAAGGCCCTGCTGGCGGTGCGTCTCTCTAGAACGCGCTGAAGAAGAAGAAAAAAAAGCAAAGAAAGAAATGAAGAGAAAGAAGAGGACAAAGAGAAAGAAACGAATGACGGAAGCCTGGGCAGCGCCGCCGCAAAAGCCCGCTCTTTACGAGAAAAAAAAAGAAAGAAAAAGAAAAGTCAAGGTGCCGCTGCCGCTGCTGGAGGAGCGCTGTCTCGCTATTGGTTGTCTGGCGACGCCCGAGGCGCCCCTGACGGATTGCAGTACTCGATAAGGAAAGATGCTTGCGTCACTTAGGGCGCCCATAAAGACCACCTCTCTCCCTCACTCTCGCTCGGACTTTTCCCTCTCCCTCTTTCTTCCGCCTATCCATCCATCGCTTCTATCAACTCTCCGCTAACTCCATGTCTGGACGGGTCGACGACGTTTTTTTTTTTTTTTCTGCCTCTTTATATAGCTGCATTTTATTTGCTTATGTTGTTTCGAGGCTGTAAGCATTGCCGGCTAAGGATGGAGGGGGAGGTTAGAGTCCGAGCTGTCGCATTTTATCACTCGTGTCCGACGCTGCCGACTATAGGACGAAGACGAAGAAAGGCGCTTGTTTCCAACAACTTAGCTACGGCTCCGGAGTGTACCGCATTTTCTCGGACTCTAGGTGCGCCTGACTTGTTCGGAGCACGACCGTTGCAGGAGGTCGATATAAATGAGCGTGATAGTGTTTTGTACGACGTCTGCCGGTATCACCGCAGCTGAGACGGTCGGTACGGTTTATGCGACACCGACAGGTATTGTCGCATAATTCCGTGTGTACTTTTAGGGGCGAAGCTCCTTAGGGCATAGGCTAGTCCGGCGTCGTCCTGCGTCGTTGTCGTCGTCGTAGTAGCCACCCCTGTGCGATGACGATGACGCTGCCATCACGGCACAGCACTATGCCGCATAGTGGGTACATGGAATGTCATAACGATGACGCTGATGACGATGACGATCGCGATGCCATACAACACATGGCATCGCGATATGGTCTCACATGCATATCGTTTGACCACATGCAACCAACCACCATCCGAGGAACCTGCATCGATCTCGTCTTTGCAAACTTTCCACTACGACCCATCCAGGAACCGCTCTCCCTCCATTTCACCGACCATAAAGCCGTTATAATGAAGGGGGAACGGAAGCCACGGCTTATGTAAACGGTAACCACGACCAACGAAGAAACGAAAACAAAACGGAAAACCACGGCTAACGAATAAAATATAAATTTCTTGTATATATACACACAGTGTTTGTCACGTTTGTGATGATGTACTGGGCGAATTTCACGGAAGATTCACGGTTCACCGATGAACCTCCGGAGCTTCGCCCACTCATCATCATTCACTCCGTGGATATGCTGTGTTTTTTTTTTCTATTATCTGTGACGTGTCCGAGGTGCGGACGCGTTTCGCACCAGGCACCGCGTATTAAGGCGGAATACTTCACTTAATGTAAGCTGGGCTTTCAAGAGAAGTCTCCTTCGGTTCACGCAAAAAAAAAAAAAAAAAAGAAAAAGTAATCAGGGCTAATATTGGGACAATAGTGAAGTAAAGCGGGATAAGATGTCTGTAGTTAAGACTTCCATCCGTGCTAGACATTAACTATAATTCTAATTAAATGTGAATCAAGGAATATCTATTAGGGAGCCTGTACCTGATTCGAAGGGAAGAATGGGCGCTTCCGGGACTCATAATAAGTGCTCTGGCTAAGATAGGCTAATTGTTGGAAAATGTTTCCTTATGGTGTTGTGGCGAAACAGCGCTGACGACGGGACGAAGACTATACAGGACACAGCGCTGTGTCGTGTAGATTCTTCGTCCCGTCGTCTGCACTGTTTCGCCGCAATGTTCATGAACCAACCAGCCTACCTAAGGAACCTTTTTCCTTAAAGGGACACTAAAGCGAAACAATGACTTGATTTAGACTGACAAACTGCACTCTGAGAACTCTAATGCCGTATGTTTCATTAGCATAAGTTTATTATTAGCGGAGAAAATCAAGGTTGAAGTTTTATTTTTAAATTTGGCGCCGATATCTGCGCGCGTGACGTCAGAAATTCCAAATGTATTTTTCGTATTTTCGCGACATTGGCTCGATGAAATTTCCTGAACCTTCGTATGCTAGGTCTATGGCACCCACAGATGACAATGCAACTCATTTTTGTCGATTAAGAGCTACGTAGGACTCAGTAGACGCCTTCAGAATCTATGACGTCACGGTGTTTGATGCGGGAATCTCAAGGTGGCGTCTCCACCCGCATTTTCTTTTCGCGTGTTTTCTCGCTTACCAAGCGTCGTGTCACGGTAAGAATGGTGTTTTCGGGATTGGGAAATTGTACTTAACGAATACGCGACAAATAGTTTTGCCCTTTAGCGTCCCTTTAAGGTGGCTACTGTTCGCTGAATGTCGGTTACTGTCGGCTAGCGTTGTCGGCGCATGACACAAGTATAGGTAATGTTTCGCACACACAACACTTTAACATGGGGAAACTTGCTACACCTTTCCTGATTCCGTGTTGCTTAATTCGCCACGCCATGTTCCCTTTTATCTTTATTCGTTTCGTCTTCCATGTTAATTTTTAATTTTTTTTTCATTATGACAGTGCGTGTGAGCGGAACTCTCACGCTTCTCCCCTCTACACGCATATCTCTCCGCTGTTCGTGCATTTAGACATTATCTTACAATCTCGGCGTCGTAGTTTTTCTGTCTGATGTGAAAAAGGCTAAGTGATCGGGCGACGGTTGTCATCTTCACAAATTCCTACTCGATAAGGAGACACAAAGACTTTGTGCCAGCGCTGTGTTTTAATGTTGTTCTAGCTTTGTTTTGTTTTTCTTTCACAGTGACCTTTGCGATGTTTACGTAATAGAATGCATAGTTTCATTGCGTTCCTGCGTCAGCGTTTCACCGCACACATCGCTATCTGCAGAGATAACCTATCTCCGCGCCTGGTTCATAGCGCGCACGTTATTGTTACAATTTTTTTTTGTCGCTTATTCTTTGACGGCTTCGTGCGTTGAACCGCCACGTAGGTCTAGTGGATATAGGTGCTCGACTTCTGACCCGCAGGCCCCACGTGATCGACTCCCGCCAAATTTCAGTGAAGGTGAAATGCTAGAGGCCCGTGTACTGTGCGATGCATGTTAAAGATCCGCAGGTGGATCGACATTTCCGGAGACCTCTACTACGACTTCCCTCATAATCACATCGCGGTTTTGGGACGTAAAAGCTCAACAGTTATCATTGTGATGTTTGTGTGCTAGAATACATGGATTAATTGCGCTCCTATATATACGTCAGTTTTCCACTGTGCACATCGCTATCTGCAGATATAACCTATCTCGGTGACTGGTTCACAGCGTGCAAGTCCTTTCCTGTCACTGATGCTTTTACGGCTTCCTGCGTTATTTGTGCATTGACACTTCTTATCTTGGCAAGTGACGTGGATATGAAAGATAGGAATGCGATTTCGACACGGAAAAACCGCTCTGTGGGTACGCTATCTTAAGATAGAGATGACTGCATGTCAGTTATTGTCAGCATGGTGCACTTAACATACCAGCGAGTACAATTGTACAAGCGACACTTTCGTATTATTCCGAGGTGTTCATCAATGTAGTTCAGCGCTCCTCGTGAGTCCCGCTGTCTGTATGTCCCGCCGTATGTGCATGTGCCATTTTGACGCCGCGTCAGCACTGCTGGTCGGCACATTGTTGTGCAAAAATATTCAGATGATAAATTGGACAAATGCTGCGCATCTGCGAGGCGAGGCTTTAGAGTTAATCCTCTAAGCCTTTCTCTGTAAGCCTCGTTTTAGAGCGAGGATTAGAGTGAAAAAAAGTAAGCGCCACAAAGAAGTTATACGTAGTAGATATACAACTTACTTTTCGTTTTATTTAAGTGTGAGAAACAAGTGAAGACAGGTTTCCACAGAGCCGGTTCTGTCAATCTTCATTCTATGCGATGCGTAATCTGATGTAAGGTTTTCTTCTTCTTCTTCTTCTTCTTCTTTTTTTTTTTTTTTGTTCTTGCACCGCACAAGTCGAAGATATAACGTCGTGCAGAAGCTGTATGCCGATTACTTAAACAGCAAATCAAATGGGATACACAGTATTAGCCGTCGTCGATGCAATGACACCAGGATAATAATAATAATAATAATAATAATAATAATAATAATAATAATAATAATAATAATAATAATAATACCTAGGGTTTTACGTCCCAAAACCGTGATATGATTATGAGAGAAGCCGTAGTGGAGGGCTCCGGAAATTTCGACCATCTAGTGTTCTTTAACGTGCACTGACATCGCACAGTACACGGGTCTGTACCATTTCGCCTCCGTAGAATATGTGACCGCCGCGGCCAGGATCGAACCCGCGATCTTCGGGTCAGCGGTCCAAGCACCGTAACCGCTGTAACACCGAGGCGGACTGTCACCAGGACAGATTAGAGGTTTTCGTACATGTACGTACCGATACCGCACATCTTGATACATGTAGAGCTGACATTGTATACATAGTGCTGGTTACCGAGATTCGCTGTAGTATTTCATTCGTTACGTCATCATACCTTCTTCCCTCTCGCTCTCTCCACCTCAGTTGTGGAGAAGTAAGTTGGAGAGAAGGTTCTAATGCCGGCCTATCCACATTTCATGTAATTAAACTCTCAATCGCCAAATCATGAATGACGACTACAGGTTTATGCGCTGAAAAACATGCAAGAGGTGTTTAAATGCATGGGGGGATATCATCTACTTATTGTGTCACACTGGGACATGCCCATTCTATTTTCCATTGACCATACTTGAGTGGCTGAAATATGAGGATTTGAAGAAAACCGGCGAAGCCTGTACAGTAAAAGCCTCTTTAATTCGAACTCGAAGGGGCTATAATATTGCTCGAATTAAGTTGGAGTTCCAATTAGCGGGCAGGGTGTTAGAATGAACGGATATCGCGCCACCCTGCTGGGGCGGAACCCAAAGAAGTCCACCTCTAGATTCGTTATCGCGATTTAGGCGCTACTACGCGTTTGTGACGGGTGATTTCGTAAATTGAGTTTCCAGGAGCTCTAGCAGGGCACAGAATTAATTTTAAGTAGTCAGTAATACGTCAGAAAGAAGCATCGACATGCATTCATCAGAGAAGTGAACCTTAATGTCGAAATATGTGACGCCATTTATTCTCGAAAACATGTTTATTTACGTGGCAGAGTTAACGCAATCAAAATTTAAAGTAATCAGTAATCTGCATTTGCTAGAGTTTCTTCTGTTGCGACTCCATGAGCATCGTTTGCAGCTTGCCCAAGATCTCCAGCGCAGTGTCCGAATTCTCATTTGATAAGAAATGCTGCTGTTTCGTAGCTTTGCGTCTCTATAGTAACTACGGTTTGGTTTGATTTCGCAATACATTGTGGTCACTTAGGGTCCGAGATCTGCGAGGAGCGATGAAAAACCGGGGCTCCTAGTTCGAATTAAGCGTTGTGCATACCAACGCGTTCGAAGTTATCGGGAGTCTTCCCCCATAGAAATACACAGGGCTGTGCCGGGACTAGGGCGTCAGCTCGAATTAACTGTAAATTTGAATTTACCGAATTCGAATTAACGAGCTTTTACTGCATTAATACAATGCTCTATTTCAATAAAATGTCCGTGTGTCTTACAGATACATATAATCCGACATTACATGAACAACTTTGAATACGAAAGACAAAGGTGTGCTATGACACTGATTCCTGTTTGCTACGGTTTGTGTTTTATGAGTCCTGTGTGCGGCGGGAAAGCACCTTCATGAGCGTGGAGGAAGGTACAGACACAAGAGAAGCTTCGTTTTTAAAGGGGAGCGACGAGGTTAAGCGTTTATATTGTGTCCCTTTTAAGGTGAAGCTGCTTTCTATTGAAACACCAAGGAGAGTGCAACAACAACAACAACAACAACATCAACAACAACAGAAGCAGCAGCAACAACAACAACATCAACAACAACAGAAGCAGCAGCAACAACAACAACAACAACAACAACAACAACAACAACAGCAGCAGCAACAGCAACAGCAGCCGCAACAACAACAACATCATCATCATCATCATCAACAACAACGACAACAACACGGACACGAGAGAAGAGTTCGGAAACATTGCAGCTAGTTCCACGCCGTGAAAACCACCATGCCGTGAGGCTGGCTGTATGCACGCCAGTGTATGTGATCTAGCATTATCGCCGTCATCATCATCTCGAGCATCATCATCACCGTTTAACATCATCTTCACCTTTCGTTTTATTTACGCATTTAACTCATCTCCCCCCTATGTTCACGGGACCTGCGTGAGAGAGAGAGAGAGAGAGATGCAAGGAAAGGCAAGGAGGTTAACCAGAAGCACGTCCGGTTTGCTACCCTGCACTGGGGGAAGGGATAAAGGGAGGAAAAGAGAGACAGAAGAAGAGAAGGAAGGAGAGAGACACAGAATCACAAGCACACTTGGGGGAGCACATCCAGTCTACAGGCGGTCGCTCAGATTTGTTGAGTCCGGGACCTGCGTGACTACTACTACTACTACTACTACTACTACTACTACTACTACTACTACTACTACATCATAATCATAATTATCATCATCATCAGCAGCAGCAGCAGCATCACCACCACCACCACCATCATCATCATCATCATCATCAACAACAACAACAACCACAACAATAACAACAGCAACACGTCAACCTACACACAGCAGTAGCTTGTTTTGTTTCTTTGTTACTGTTTCTTTTCTTCTGTTAAAAGATAAAACATTGAACTGCATCAAGTTACATTGAATAAGCGGCAATACTCGACCTTCAATCGCTATGGGGATGACAAAAGAAATGACCGGCGAATTAAAAAAAAAAGAAAACGAAAGAAGGGAAATTGTCATTCAGTGCGAGACGTTGAATGTAGTACACAAAAAGCGCTGATGTACATAACTATAGTTTCATTACTTTGTTTAAAAGCGGATAGCCAACAGTCAGCAAGATTATTTAGCTAATGTCAGCCATCAGCAGCCAGCATTAGTCAATGTTGGTATTGTGTGAGAAAATACAGCATAATTCACATAGAGAATATACTTAAAAATGAATTATTGTTCCAGTCAATACTATGATTTGAATGTAGTCTCATCAGACAGCTTATATCTCCTAATTTAGGTTGCTAAACTATCTATTCGGAAAGTTGACCCTCATACTGAAACCCCGGTTCACCTCCAATAAAAACGCCTCGAATTAACGAAGGCTGCGATTTAGACACGAGAAAATACGGTACACTGACCCTCGTCGCTTCTCGCGAGCGTACGCGGCGAGTCGTTGGAGAGAGCGCCGGGAACGCGAA